>CAJVPZ010003456.1:0-10995 GCA_910592135.1 Racocetra fulgida | reverse complement strand
TCTATTAAAATTTTCTGTATAAGGGCACCACCTTCTCGCCAGTTATCTTGTACAGAAACGCTTTTAACTTGTATACTAAATATACAAAGGAGTCTGGAAGAAACATGAAAATCCTTGACCTTTATAAAAACCATTATTTGTAGTTGTCTCTTCTACTTTTCTTCAACAAGTTTCTGTTTTCGTTAGCCGTAAGTTTGATATGAGTAATCATTAGGGAGAGTTGCTTCTTTAGCTGGAAATATTGATTACAATTCTGTATCAATTTAGCTCATCTTCATTTATATTTATCAGATAATTATCAAACAATTAACTATATCAAATTCGCTGAAGATTTTAAACTTAGACCAAAAAGATTTAAGATATCCTCCTGTAACATGTTATAACAAAGAAGAAAAATATCTTCAAATCAAATCCGATACCAAATTTAATATCTATCTTGAGTTCAATATTCCCAGAAATCTTTTTAATGAGAAATTCAATATACTATCTTTAAAGAACTCACTTGAACATTTCGATAACTGGTTTAAACACTTTTTTTTACAATATAGCCATCAGTTCGAGCAGCCTATAGATAAAACAAAAGTTTACAACTTTTTACAATATCAATTCTGACAATGTTTCATCCAACACCTTAAAGAACTCCTACCTATTGCTTTAGACTTTACTAAACCTAACAACTCTATTTAATGCCTATTAAATATACAAATTATTATATCCTTATATGTAAAGATACTTTCTGCCTTTTTGCTGAAACTGTCAACAATAAGGATAAAGCTAAAAAAACTGATGATCACAATCAAAATCCTCCAAAACCCCAATATAGACATGACTATAATCAACTATTCAAAGCACTCTTTGAAAGATCCTATATAACACAGGTTCGAAACTGATATATCCTACATCTATCTTACACCTATCAGATACGATAGTAGTATATGACATGTAGGTTGTTCTACACAAGTCTGCATACTACTTACATATATCCTACATATATCCTACATATATTCTACAATTTGAGTACATGTGTAGTACACGTGTAGTATATGTGTAGTGCACGTGTAGTACACGTGTAGTATATTCTATATCATCTTCACATATCTGCTATCTGATATATATAGGATTTATCAAATTTTAACCTGTGTAACCTATCCCAAACAAGACAATGAGAATCTCACAATTGATACATCTATTTTTCATACAGATGGCAAATATAAAGCAACCTTTACCAAACAAATACCAACCAAATTACTTGATGAGCTAGCAAGTTTGGCTGAAGAAGCTGCTTATTCACCAAACATATTCAAAACAGTTAATCATAAACTTCGCAGTTACTATTTCTATCAATATTTCGCTCTTTATTAAAAAATTGCAACACAAAATCATAATATAGAAAACTTAATTGACAACAAGCTATAGACTTCTTTATTCTTAAACCTACCAGTACTAAACTTTTAGCAAAAGTCATAACTTACTATGACTTTAAAGATAAAAAACTCAACTACCCAGAAATTGTTAAATACTTCAAAAGAAACAGTTTACTCAGAAGCTAACCAACTTCTTACCAACAAATTTAATATGCACTACACTACATCACCTTCTATTAAAGAAACTTTATTCTTCAATGAATTGCAATTTCCTTTTTAATAAATTTGTCTTCTACAAAACTCATAGATGCAGCTACTACCTTATCAAAAGAAACAACTAATGTATTTGATAAGGAAGATGATGTAAGTGAGCAGGTAGTAAAGCTCATTTACGCAGAGAACCATTTATATGATGGCCAGACCCAATATACAGGGCAGGCTATGGTATTCTACGCAGCTGTAAAAACAGAGCTTGAAACAACGAGCGATCTTGTAGAAGACAACCTGTCTGAATCATTCCCAATATTATCAAACCCACATGATTCAGATGCTTCTTATGACTTTACAAACACTTCTAATATTAATGAACCACATATAATCATATACAACCCTAATACTTGTTACAATAAGATCTTACTATTTCTTAGCCTCTCTACACTTCTATATTTCTAAACTATCAACTCCTTTATTAGACATTTTGAAACTTTCAGTTATAACCTTAATAACATATATAATTTTACTATCCGCATACTAATTAAAGAAGACTATAGCATAGCATATGTCTATCCTGAGTCTGAATACAGATACTTATGATGTGATTACTATTTATTACCAGCTGAAAGCTTCAAATACTTCACACTTATTTTTCTGTCTACTACTTTTAATATTCATTCCCTCAAATCAGAATCTCTTTCTAATATAATTAAAGATGACTAAACATACAACCCATACTACTATGTCTGACAAGATGTCTGTCTTGGGCTTTACTTTACTGAACAAACCACTGATCCTGACTCAAGACCTCTTTCACATCTAACAATATGCTATAACAAATTCATTAGATATCACCAACTGCTAACACTACCAAAACCACAAACTATCATCTCATTCCTTAGATATCTTAGCTTCTTTGAATACTATATAGACAAGCATTTTCACAATCTTACTATTTCTGTTAAAAAAGATTATTCTGAAGCATATATTTACTTGCCTTCTGAATCAAAACTAATACCAAACCACTTTGTACTATACAGAGAAGCTCTATAATACTATTGCAATATCACTCTCAAATCAAATTATCCTAACTCATCTACTCAAACTACTATATATACAACTTCTAATACACTACCAAACTTGTTTATACCAACCCCACCATCTATATTATCAGAAGACCTATCTCTATCTTCTGAATCACCATCTTATTTACTCAATAATAACAGCAATATACTACACCTAACAAACAATTAATTAAACCTAAACATTGCAATCTACAATATTCAAGACTTTAATGACCTAGAAAAAAAAAATACTGTCTGCAAAAAACCTACATATTATGTGCTTAACAGAAACTAAAATAGCAGAAACTAAGAACAAAAAATTCTATAATAATCAATACTTTACCTATTACTGGTCAAACAGTTCTATATCCAAAGAAGGCACATGTATTCTAATCTATAACAACCTACAACTACATATTTATAACTTTCACAACCACTCTGGTGGAGCTATTGCAATAGACCTATTTTTCAAACATAATTACAAATTCAGAATTATCTCAACCTACTTATCATCTACAAACAGTTTAATAAGAAAACAAACTCAATTAACTATCATTAAATAGATACAACAAGCATAGCAACAACAGTTACATATTATTATTCTAGGAGATTTTAACTCAACAATTCTGGTTAATATATCTAATACAATCAAGTTTCAACTTCTTAATTACCTGCATAGCACCAATATGTATAACCTTGCTAGTTATATAAACAATACAGAAACTACCTGACAAAGCAGTAAATACTATAGTAGGATTGACTATATATGGGCTAGTGAATATACTGTTTCCTTTCTCAACAAATTCTATATTGAAGATTCATCACAAACTACCAATAGTGATCATCAAATCCTTATATCACAATAGACATTTCCCTTTGCACTCAAATATAGAAGGAAATATAAATATAAACACAGAACTTTTAACTACCAAGCAATGACAAAAGAAAAATGAGAAGAATTCACCAATCAAGTTAATACCAATATGCAACAAAACAACATTAGACCATATACATTAACTTCAGATTCACTAGAAAAACTCTGGAATAAAATACATACATCAATCATTAATGCTGCTCTCCAGCATATTTCAAATAAAAAATATACTATAAAACATTCTTTTCATACCTTTTTACCAAAGGCAACAACATTTTATAAAGATCTAAAGCAAATTGGCAATATAATATACCAAGTCAAAAACTTACTGAACTACTACCAAACAATTACTAACACAATTATCGATCTTATTCATACTATTAATCAAAAATATAACTTTGACATACCTGATCTTCCTACTAATTTGCAATCTTTATCACAATGAATCTCTGCAGCAAAACAATCATAAAAAGCACTATATTATGCCAGAAGCTTAGAAAATTACCAACACCTCTATCAATATATAAATATGGCAATCAATAATAGATATAAAAGGCTTCTTTCACAACCAACTAAAATAATTAATAGCATCTTCAACAGACATACTAATTCTATATTTTTCTATAATATCCGAATATAAATAAGTCATTACTAAGCCTACAACAATCTTATCTTATATACAGCAACACTTTTATCAGTAGATCTAACACCAACCTTATTATACAGAAATATTTAATCAGTACTAGGCAAACGAATACCAATCTAAAGAATTCATTAATATGAATTGGTATATCCCACTTTTGCAATCAATTTCTATAGAAGAAGTCTTATAAACTATAAAACAACTATCCAATAATAAGGCATGTGGACTACTAGGTATAAGCTACGAAATGCTTAAACATTGCGAACACCACATACTACAATCAATCACCTACTTATTTAACAAATGTCTTAATACAAACAATATCTCTAAACAATGAAAAAACAGCAAAATCTACACAATTTCTAAAAAACCAAATTTCAATAGCAACCTTAACAATACACAACCTATTAGCTTAATAGAACATACTAAAAAACTATATACTAAAATCCTAATTAACAGACTCTCATCTATCCTATCTCAACACTCTATACTTAATCCTCATAACTATGTAGCACTGCCTGACAATAGTACCAATACTCTAATATATATTCTGAACAATCTCATTGAAGATACTTTATGTAACAAAAAACCACTTTGGCTCCTTTCACAAGATATGTGCAAGGTATACGACTCCGACAATATCAACCTTTTGGAAAAAACCCTATACAGAATCAAACTTCCTCTAGCTATTATTCTTACTATTATCAACTTACTGTTTTCTCGCACCAACCAAATTATTACTAACTTTGGCTTAACACCTACATACACAGTAGAAGATGGAATCGACCAAAGTGAAACTATCACCCCTCTTCTATAGTGCATATATTATGACCCACTCATTCAACACATCTATAATAAATTTAAAGAATATATTACCTCAGCCACGAAAATAACATCGTTATTCTCTCTAAAATCTCAGCAAATACAAGCCAATATATCAGTTTTTGCATATATAGATGACACTTTATGGATTGCAAACTCTTAATAGCAACTTTAAGATATTATTGATACAGCTTCAACATTTTACAAAATGGCAAACATATAGTTAATTCACACAAATCCAACCTTATATCTAATACAAAACTCACACCCACATTTAACTTTATGAACACTACAATTCAAACACACAAACTAGATACGCTCTTAAAATTCTTAGGATGCTAGTACACAGCAATTAACAAACAATATATCACTTCTAATATAATTATACAAGAAATATTTGAGCTCATTAATACTATACAAACCAAACAAATAACAGATAAACAAACTAGTTATATTATTAATAATATAATTATACCATATTTGAATACCGTATACACAACATAGTTCTAACTCAAAACACTTGCAACAAGATCTTATTCAAATATCTGATATAGCCAAACACAAAGCCAGACTATCCATCACCACTCCTAATAGCACAATATTAAACCACAACATATATGGTATCAAAAATGTATGAGATATACAACTACAACACCATATTAGTAATTCTCTTCTTCGATTTAACAATACAGAATTACTAGGAACCAGCACTCAAATAAGACTACAACAGCTTCAAAATAATCTCTGGTTAACCACAAATATCCTTCAACATCTTAAGCCTTCTAAAGATGGTGTTAACAAATACACAACAACCTTCCAGATTATTCAACTTCTTAGATACACTCAACTTATAATTTCTGTATTCATAATACAACTTTTTACACTGCAATACCCATACACACCAATTAAAACTCTTCTTAATACACATCTTGAATACAATAGCTTCAAAAAACAATTACGAATCAAACATATTCTATATTTAGAGCAACTTACATCATTCGACAACTCTACACTTTTAGACTAGATATACATTTTACCCAGACTTAATCAAATTTCTACTGGATGCAAACCCAAATGGTTTATCACTCTAGAAAACAAAATTATAACAAACAATCTTACAAGAACAATTAACCCAAACCTTAATCTCTTTGTCTTCAACTTCCTATCATTTACAACAAGCCATTACAACTCAAAATCTAAACTATAGCTAATTACTTTTGATCATAACCATGAAGAAATAATTATAGGAAAAACATGAAGATACAATACTAATGAAGACACTATTTCAATTACATACTAATCAGTAGAATACAACTCCTCTCATACAAGTTTATATCTAACTCCAACTATTGACTGTGCTCTATATACAGGATGTATACATAACACCAACAGGATTTAAAATCACTGTACATTTGACATTTCAGCTAATTCTGCAACAAAATTCTTTGGCTGAAAAGGATACAACAATACAAACTAAACTTATATGCAAATTACTTAGATCTGATTTATACTATTGCCCTATGTAATCCTTTAACAATTCCTTCACTTCTTACTATTAAACTTATTAGTACCCCTATATTTAACCTATTCCAAATCAACTCATCCTCTATTAAACTTTAAAAAATTGCAGATTCTAACAAAAGATTCACCAACTTTATATTCTATACAGATGGATCAGTCACAAACCTTACTACAGACAGATGTTCTATGAATATTAGCTGGATACAAATTCACAACAATGCAATATTTCACTCATATTCCTTTCGCATTAAGTTCTGGCCATCATCTTATAAAGCAAAACTTATGGCAATACTATCTGCTATCAGTATATATCTATATAATAGCAATATACAGATATATACAGACTTTCAATTAATAATCACAAAATATAGCAAAATCAGTAATAATATAATCTTATCGCATAAACAATACTTCTATTCATATTGGCCAATCTGATACTCATTACTCAAATTAATTCAAGCCTACCAATATACTATTACTTTTTACAAAGTTCTTGTATATAACAACAATATATTCAATGATGAAGCTGATAAATTAGTGACTAACCACAACTCTACTGCATATTTTAAACTTATTTACAACAATTTATACAATATATCATATACTCTATAGTATAAAAATACACAATTAAACAACCTACAAAATAAGCTATCAAAAACATCTGCAATGCATATATTATTGCTATATAGTCATCACAAAATCGAATGAACAATATCATTCCATTATCAACACAGATTGACTAGAACTCAATATGGCTCTACCTCAACAACAATACAAAAAGATCAAACAATTATACTAACTTCTAACTTAACCAAAGTAAATCTTTTAAAATCAAAATACTGCTTCATATCTTATCTACATTACATCATCTTCATGATCTATATCCAGACAAATTTCAGAATAACAACTGCATTACTTGTCAAACTCCAGAGCATCAATAGCACTAATTACTCTGTTTAACCCTACAAATCTTATCAAGATAATTACAGATGCAGTTACAAAAACTATTAACTGCTCAACATTAGATATTACACAATCACAGTTACAACAACTACACAACTTACTAATTTAACATAGCAGCTTATCACTAAACAATATTTAATGAAGACAAACTAATATATATATAACTATACAAGGATTTATACCAACAGACCTTATTGCTACAATTAGACTTTATACCTCATCTCAAGAAGAAGCAACCACTATAGCAATCAAACTCCTAATTAAAATATCACACAATATCTAAGAACTTATATAGAAACCATACTCTGTTAAATTAGCACAATAGAAAAAGAACAATAACATCCTACCCAATCCTAACAAACTAACAACTCATACCAGACTATATACTGTAACTACTTACATCAATATCTGAACTTACACTATATAACTTGCCAACTATGCGGCTTATCCAATCAACTTTACACAGAAGATAACATCTGTTTACTACATGAACTCGCATTTTATAAAATTGAATAACTGGATATTACATAGCTACCTTACTAACAATATTTTACACTATCAAATCTAGATGAGTTTTAACTACTCTAGTAGGTTTAGGTTGCAGATAAATTAGATAAATATCTGTCTATAGTCTAAGCTCCATTCTTGTAATATATTTGTAATTGGAATAAATATTGTAATTTATATTCAGAAAAGCTCCAAAAGGCTTTTTCAACAAATTAATAAAGATATAAGCAAAACCTCATCTTAACTTCAAAAAAAAAAAAAAATAGTTTTTTTATAAATATCTTGTAATCTAGTAATCTGATTTTAATATTTTTAATACTATTTGAACTATCTTATCAAGACAAATTGAATAATATCAAAATCATTAAATTTGGATTATTGGTTACTGAGATAATTATATTTACAAATTTTAAAATAATAAATTATCTTGTTAACCAATAATTCAAATTTAATCATTTGATTCTTCTTAATAAAATAGTTTGAATAGTATCAAAAATATTAAAATCAAATCACTAAATCACAAGATATTTATAAAAACTATTTACAATGTAATAAATACAAATTTTAAAAAAACTATACTACAGTATAGATAGTTTTTTGTAATTATCTTGTAATTTAGTAATTTGATTTTAATGTTTTAAATACCAATTAAACCACTTCATCAAGATAAATCGAATAATATCAAAATCATTAAATTTAAACTATTGGTTAATAAAATAATTAGATATTTTTAAATTTTAGTGAAATATAATTATTTTGTGATTTCAAAAAAAAATCAAAAAAAACTCTTTTTAACGATCCTCTGGTCAACAAGTTCAAAAATCTGAACTATAGTCAGCATTATAGAAGATATTAAAGAGTGATAATATACTTGGTCCTATACAAGTAAGTATATTGTTGATGAAGTACCAAAAGTATAAAACCAAGGAGCAGACTACTTTGGATGGTTTTTGTAGAGGTTAGGCTTTTTTAGTAGCAGACTCCTCTATTATATTTGGTATTCAAATCAGAAAGATATTCTGGGAACACAGAACAACTAGGTCGATACTAAATATATTAAAAAAACTGGAGATAGTCTCTATACAACTATAAAACTTACAAAAAAGATCATACAAAGTTTCATTAGCCCACTACTTTTTTTGAAAAAATTTTTGTCAAAAAGTAGGTATTTTAGCTTACTTCTTCTAAAAGATCAATACGTAATTTTTCAAAACAGTTAGTATTGTTTACCTAACCCAAAACAGGTTGGCTTTCCTAAAACAGATTATTTACTTTTGTAAATATGAAATCAATGGATATTCAGATTAAGCAACTGAGTACATCCGAAATACAATACAATTAGATGACATGTCTTGACCGAAAAAAACTATTTAAACAATACTTCGAAACTATTAATATTTTTTTTTTACTATTCTATCTAGTCTAGTTTAAATCTACTATTTTTCTTTTTTTTTAGTGTGGATTAGATATATTATTAGGATAGAATTAGATACAAAGCTTCTTTATTTTGTAATATATAATTTTTGTTAACTCATTACAGGCTTATAATTATAACTATCAGATTTTTTTTACTTTTGTTTTTCTCTTTCTCCCTTTTTTAGTATTAGTATTAGTGTTAGTATTTTTTTTCTTTTTTTCACTTTTCTATGAGAAGATGTTATCAGATTGACAATATCTTATTGTAGGGCGGTGGTTTGATATGGTTTTCTAAAATAGGTGGTCTTTAGATTTTCTATTGATATACCATAATATGTCTTTGTAGATTTATTAGCCTAGTGTGACAGGTTGCTTGTAAATGCTCATAGAAGTAAATGTGGGTTTGCAGGTCTAAATATTAAGTTTAAAGTATCTTGTACAGCCTGTAACAAAGCAATTTTAATAAAGGATTACTGACAAAACTACCAAAGTTGAAAAAAAAATTATTTTGTGATTTAGTAATCTAATTTTAATGATTTTGGTACCATTTGATTTGTTTCAATGAAATAGTTCAAATAATATCAAAATCCTTAAAATTGAATTACTAAGTCATAAGATATCATCAATTTGTTATTTTTTTAAAATTTTATAAATCTTTATTATATATATTTTTTTACATAAATTATAAATGATCACTTAGATCAAATTAAATACTAGTTATTTTACTTTTTTATTATTTTTATACATTTTATATATGGGGCCGTTACAAAAAAAAGGGCCCAAACTCTTCCAGAAATTAAAATTAAGTTTTTGCAAAATTTGAATAAATTTCAAGACGAACTACATTTTTTAATTATAAATAGAAATTGATTTGCTTAATAAAAAATTGAAATATATATAAAAAAAGATTTTAGAAGATTTGTATATCATGAAATTATCTGATATGACTAAGAAGTATACTATTTATTATATAATATTTTTTACTTAATAGCCATTTCTATTCATGTATAAGGAACGTTTAAAGTGTTGTACATTATATGTTTTTAATCATTTAATTAAAGTTAGGATAAGAGTTAGTTCGGGTTAAGATTAGGGTATATTTTATAAATAAAATCACCTTCCTGGCATTTTTTATTAGTGTATTAATATAGATTTAGGCATTAGTTTTCTTGTATTCTTCATTTTCTTGCTTTTTTTTTTCTTTTTTTTTTCGTTGAGCTGATCCATATCGATCAAAACAAACAATTTGATTAGACTTAAATCATATAATTGCACAATACTTTAAACGACCCCCATGTATAGTGTAATCACCCTTAGCTTGATTTTGATTGGTCTATTTAATTAATTATTAAAAAATTTTTTTAATTTTTTTAAAATTTTTAAAATTGAATAACTTTTGATCTACTGGTCCGTTTTGGATGATTTAACTGTCAAAATGTTTGTCTTGATGAGACGATTCTAATGAATTTAAAAACACTAAAATCCAATTACAGGATCCCAAGATTTTAAGATTATTTGTACAAATTCATATATAATAAAATTAGTTTTACTATATATAAAATAGTAAATAACCTTAACAATCTTAGAATTCTGTAATTAGATTTTAAT
>CAJVPZ010003455.1:0-10996 GCA_910592135.1 Racocetra fulgida | reverse complement strand
CTTATAGGAGTTTTTGTTTAAAAATAAGTACACAGTATAAAGATACAAATAAATGATTATAAGAGTTGCAGAGGCTACAAACAAAAAAGAAATTTAGATTATTTTACAAGATATATTAAAAGCATTTAACTTAATTCATATATTTACTTTATATAAAACTTTTATAAGAATATATATTCTAAAAAAAGCTATAAAAACTTATTATCTTATATGCTTGCTAGATTGTATGTTTGTGCTGTTTAATTTGATTTATAGGATTAAATAGAAAAGATGTAAGTTGTTTTTATATTATTAAAAGAATGCTATTTCTGCTAAAGTAGCTATCTTGAATAAATATTAGATTATTTTAGATAGATTATTTAGAAGCTGCTTAAAAGACAATTTAAATACTTGTTGATATTTTTAGAGCAGAATGTAGCTTAGTTGCTTTTAACAAAAGAGCAAAAAAGGGTTTAGGACAGTAAATAAAGGTATATAAAATATATTTGTTTATTACTTTTTTAACTTTGCTACTTAGAAATTTCAAACCTTGTTTGTGTTGTCTTTATCCATGTTTGAGAAAAGAATAGGTTATTGGTTAAGTAGATCATTTATTGATTTTCCAAATTTATCTCAATCTTCTGATATCATTTTTTCATATAAATATATTTTCTACTTTTTCTTTTTGTTTCTGGTATTTTTTTGTGATAAAAAATTTGTATACTATGTTATATGTAAAATGTGATAGTTGCTGTCTGATATATAGAAAGCATCAATTAGTAAAAGAGAGTTAAATGCCAGAAGTATGTCTGAAGAAATTTAAAAGTCATCTATTTGACTGGCAGTAGTTGAACCTTGCCAGGTTGGTGTTTGAATACTGTAAAAGAACAGAAGGCTAGTTAAGTTAGCAGCATTTAGGTTGGTAAAAATTAAAAGTTGTTTGTTCTGAAATTGGTTGATATTAAAGTTTTTCAAAATCAAAAGAAGCTAGTTTTTGGCTCTAGCTTCAGTGATTCAGGTAAGTAGTTAAGACTGGGTCGATCAGGAAAATTCAAAACAAACATTCGCTTTGTCAAAAATCGCACACAACTCAAAATTTGTCTATGAAATCGCCTTCTGCGTACTAATAAAAAATTTTCCTTGCAAAATTTTGATATAAGAAACACTTTTAAGCTCTAACTTAATGGCAATTACCTACCCTAATGTAATAACGTAGATTTTTACTTTGAAAAATTTTGGGTTGAGAATTAACCAGGGTACCCGAAGTTCGGGTTGATGATCAATATCATTGCTGCAGCATATAATTCTGGTCAAATTATATCGTGTTACATAATGTAGGCTAATCTGCAGCTAATTTACACATAAAGTCAATCAAATCGTTTACTAAATATATGTTGCAGCAATAACAATGACCATCAACCCGAACTTCGGAGGGGTCGCCCTGGTGTTGTCTGCGATATACAAGTGAATCGCATAGTGCGATATATACATTTATTCTAAAAAAAATATTAATTTTTTAAATTGTAGATAATTAGTTTTAAAAAGTATTATTTGGTAATGCAATCTACTACTGGCAACATACTAAAATCATATCTATTAACTTTAAATATTTTTAAAGTTTTATTTATATAATTATTATTTAAGGGTGCTCTCAAGCATCTCTCTCAGTGTAATTAGCTAGCTATAGAGATCGTGCACAAGTACTAGATTAATTGAAGTAGACCTTAAGGTAATTTTGTCGAAAATTCACGTTGCGAAACGCGGATATTAAATTTTAGCCAATCAACACAACTTAATGATAAAAAAGATTGTCTCTGACCATCTTTTTTTTTTCATCGAGATAATGAACTCACTTGACCGAAAAATTTATTTTCTACTAATTAAAAATTGAACTCAGACATATTTATTTAGATGATTGAGAACACCCTAAATTTTATGCAAAAACTTGTCAATATATTTAAAATTTCATTATGTAAAAATTGAATATTTTGAATTCAGATAAGTTTGTAATCTTGTGACTAATATTTAAATCTGCATACCGAATACAGAAATACTTAGATTTAGTGACCAAACTTTAGCTTTATTTTGGTAAGTGCGCCGTAATGATTCGTGTAACGGTAACAATAAAATTTACTAACAAATATTAGCCAATAAAAAAGAATTTATGCTTGAATTTTTTTGGGAAAACTAAAATGCCAAAAATATACACCAAAACCGAGTTTCCGTTTGTCATTACACTAATCCTTATATTTATAATTGCCAAATTTGATAAATGATTTAATGATTAGATTTTGCGCCATAGTTCAAATGCATTTCTAGAAATTAGGCGTAGCATATGATCATTGTCGTTATACAAAATTTTAAAAATTTAGAACCAAAATTATCTCTATTCAGTGTATATACGTACGTACGTACATCTAAACTTAAATATGCAAGCTTTTTCTTTTTATTCTTTACGCGAACATAACAATAGTGTAACAATTATTTAGATAGTAATATAAACCTACATACAATTAAATCAACATTTAAATGCGCATATTGGCAAATTTTCACGTGCTCAATAGAATTGATGCACGATTTTATATATTACAGTATAAATATACAGAATATTGGATTATCCATTCGGCGACTATAGATCGACACATAGATCGACACATATAATTGAAAATACCAATAAAAATATTTTAAATTCATTGCTTATTTAAATTTCATGGTTTAAATGCTGTAATTAAGAGGTGACTACCGAAGCATCGTTTTCAAAGATCATCTAAACACAAATATCACGATATTGCCATTTAAAGTTTCGAGAGCATTTTCTAGTCATCAAAACATCTTAAAGTTCAGGTAACGATCGTCTAATACCAATATTACTTGATTAAGATTTCTGTTTACAATCTTGATTTTTAACTAAATCTCAGCCAATGCTAAAATCATTGTTTCTTTTTTATTGTCTTAAATATGAATGACTCAGTCATTATGACAGAAACTTGACATTGCGTCGGAGTGGTACGCCTTATAAACCATTATTTATGTCACATTGTGTAAGAAACTATGGCTTTTTAGTTTGCAGATCCTAGCCATAGCTTAATTCGTGACTCTGTTACCGGAGCACAGCTTCCGAATTTTGAATAAAACGTTTCTTATAACGAATAATAATAATTGCTCCTTCAAAATATAAACAAATATTGAAGCTAATGTCTCGAATAGATATTCAAGGTGAAATTTTTAAGCCCGGTGAATCTTATACTAATCGACTGAGTAAGATTCTTGATGAATATCCGGATGGTTCTCAAATTCTTCGAGAAATTCTTCAAAATTCTGATGATGCGAAAAGTAGATGTCAATCATTCATCCTTGGTATGATACATTTTCAATTTTTTGGTCTTTTATCTTGTTTTAAAGCTTTATTATTCAATAACACTGTAATAACTAAAAATCCCTTTCTTTATAGATCGAAATACCTACCCGACAAAGAGTTTACTAGAGCCAAGATTAAACGGTTATAATGAAACAAATTTGAAATTAGATAGGTACCAAGGGCCGGCTCTTTTGTCAAGAAATGATACAATTTTTGAAGAGCGTGATTTCAAGTCATTGTTAAAATTGGCTGATAGTGAAAAGTATGATCAATTCGATAAGATTGGTGGTAAGTAGATTAAAAATAATACTATCGATATTGTCGATAGGAATCGTGTGTATATGTTGTGTATACATTAGAACATTAAAGTTAACTTTTATTTATATTATTATTATTACGATAACAGCAATGGGTCTAGGTTTTAATTCTGTATACCATATAACAGATTTACCTAGTTTTATAACTGGCGATAATTATGTGATTCTTGACGTAGGTGTTTGAACTTAACCTTTTTCATTAATTAGAGTTCTTAACAAATAATATAATCAAATTATTAATTTCTGTTCATCCCTAGCCTCATGAGCGATATTTCGATGGTGGTATCAAATTTGACTTTGTTCAAAATAAAATGGCTATTAATTACCCAGATCAGTTTTCTCCTTTTTCTCCTTATCATATTCCACGTGATAAAAGTTTTCAGGGCACTATATTCCGTTATCCTTTACGCACTGCACAAGATGCCATCGAATCAAAAATATCTGATAAGGAATATAGTCCTGATCAAATCCTGGAAATGTTTCACAAGTTTTATGAGAATGAGAGTATAAATTGTCTTTTATTCTTGAAACATATTGAGTGTATTAAATTTTATGAACTTGGTGTTAATGAATCGGATCCAAAGTTACTTTACCAAATTGAACTTGCAAATGCTGATAAAGTTCGTGTAAAAAGGGAATTAATCGAACAAAATATAGGTCCTATCATGAATTCTTTATCATCTAGAAAGCACACTAACATTACTTCTTTGGAGTCTGTATATGTTGCTATCTTCCACCAAAAAATGGGTTTTGAAAAAGTAAAAGTTAGTCAGTGGATTATATTTAATTGGCTTGGTGATTTAAATAATGTAGAAGAAAAGTTTCAAAGTAATTCAAGAAAAAATTACAAATTTATTCCAAATGTTGGTATTGCTCTTCAATTTGATGATTATACAGCTTTCGGGAGATTGTTTTGCTTTCTTCCACTACCTATATCGATGCCATTTCGCGCCTCTGTACATGGTCATTTTGCGGTATGTCTTCTTTTACAGGTTTATAACAAAAGTTTATTGTCAAAAGCTAAACTTTTGCTTAATTAATTTAAAAAGGTCAGCGCAAATAGGCGTTCTCTTTGGACCGCCTCGGATAATGAAGATTTGGTAAGCTTAATCACGTGTTAAAATTATTTCTTTTATTTTTTAGATTATTTATTTTCATTATCTGTTATCTTTAGGCTGATAATGCGTTAGCCCAATTAAAAGTTTCATGGAATCAATATCTTATCGGTGTTGTCCTTCCACAAGCATGGATCAAATTCTTGATCACTCTTCCTTCAGTGATTCCATTCGTCAAATCTCAAGAATATTACGATTTTTGGCCTATAATTCAAAATTCAACGTCTGGCGTTTCTGTTAATCTTTGCAAAGATCTATTATTTAATATAGTTGAAAATCTTAAACAAGATGATGAAGTATTTCAAGGTCCATCAAAATCGTACGAACCTGGGTGCATATTTGGCATCTCTGAAACATATAAAAAAATTCCCGCGTCCAATAATTTCAATTTTCGTTTATTATCTATCTCCAATGGTTATTTTCCTGATGATTCTGCACTTCCAGAAATTTCAAATATTATGGAAAGTATTGGATTCCCTGTTATTTTTGTCAAACCCGAGGTGAAAGAAGCGTTGGAACGATCTCGACATAAATATTCTTTGAAATTATTTTCACCACGAATACTTCGGGAATATCTCCATAGAAATAGCCCAAGGTGGAAAGATCAACTATCCAGACAAGATAAATTGTTATTATTCGCGTATATACTCAAAGATAAAAAATATGTTGATTTTGATGGACTTGAGATGATACCGTTAGCTGATGGTACCTTTGGAACAATTTCCCGTGCAACTAAACGTATTGCGTATATAGGTCCTGACAAGAAGCAAAACTCTGAAAATAATGATGAAAGAGTGATCTTTGCTAATTGTCTAAATCAATTAATCGACAAAGATATTCCTAGTGATTTATGGATTCATCTTTACGAAGGTGCAAAAAGTGGTTGGTGCCTCAATATCAAGATTATGACTCCGTCCGCAATGTCCGAAATGATTATAAAATCTTTGAAAGGATATTCGGCTACTGATGATGAGATAGATTCTAAAGATCATATTGAATGGATCTATAGGATTTGGTCCAACTTGTACAAGACGCGTTGTGATTTAGATGAATTTCGTTCTATTCATTTATTACCCACTAATCATGGAACCCTTAGAAAATTGCAAACTGCTCAAAAATGTTTTTGGAATGGTATTGATGATGTTGATATCAAAGTACAACCTATTTTTGAAAATTTTGGCGCCACATTTGTTGATAAAGATTTCGAAAAACATGATTTCTCGGGTTGGTTAAAGTGAGCATTTTAAATTATTATATAATTGTATATCGTATAATTATTAATAAATACTAACAAATAATAAATTTATTTATTTATTTTAAATTAGGTTATCAGAATTTGTTACAAAACTTAAAAATGTTGCCAGTGTTTTGAAATGCTTTCTTGTAAATGAAAATTTTCCAAAAAATGTACAGCAAAATTTGAGTCCTCAAGAAACGGCTGATCTGATTAATTATTTATGCCATAGGAGTTCTGGTATTAGTAATTCGCCTGATCTTATTGATGTAATCAAACATTTTCCAATTTTCACTGAAGTTGGTAAAAAAAATGAATTCATATCTCTAAAACCTGATGCGAGATCATGGTATTTACTTCCTCTTGAGGACGAAATGGATTATGGTCATATAATTGCTTCAAATACAGTTGGTTTCCTTGCCGTTACGACCACAAATTTAAGATTCCTTCTTGAAACCATTCTCAGGATTCCAAGATTAAAGCAAGAGGAATATTGGCGTAAATTTGTGATTCCTTATTTAAGATCTCAACCTCCTGACATTTTTAAAATAATGCTCACAAAATTATTTGAGCGACTCCCACAACTTATTTCAAAAGATATAAAGTTAAAATACGAATTAAATAATATGGAATTTGTTCCAGCTGGAACAATTCTAATGTCAAAAAATAATCAGTCTATGGTTGATAATTATGTTTTGAGAAAGCCATGTGGTCTATATGATCCTGAGAATAAAGTTATTTCTGAGTTATTTTTTGATGATGAAAGCGTGTTTCCTGCTGGAATTTTCTCAACAGATTTCTCGTATAGATATTTACCATTATTGAAAGAGTTAGGAATCAAATCACGTCTTTCTCCGAGTGATGTTGTTCAACGAATAGCTGTTTTTACCAAACGAAGAGAGGTTGACGGCCTCATGGAGTTGACCTACCAGAAATCGATAAAATTATTTCAATATATTGATGAAAATTATGAAGATCTTATACTCTCTGGTGGTCTTGATTCTTTACAATCAAATGGTTCTATCTCTCAAGAAGCATCACAATTAGCACTTACTTTGATGAGTAAAGATTGGATTCCTGCCGTAGATCGTCTGGGGAAAAAATTATTTTGGAATTCATTAGATTGTCGAAGTGAAAAAAATAAGAACTTAGTTGGCCTAGTTCTTCCAATCATAGAATATTCTCCGAAAAATGACCTTTTTATCAGGAATTTACAATGGGATTCATTTCCATCTGTGGATGTCGTTCTCAAGCAACTTAATTCTTGTATACAACTACACAAAGAACAACAGTCTTCCACTTCTCCAACTCAACATGATATACCAAAGATATGCGACGCAATATACGAGTATCTAAATGAATTATATACATTGAATGATTATGAATCTATATTAAAGTTCAAAAACGGGCTTAAGGAAGGGTCTGGAAAATGGATTTTATGTAATGGAAAATTTTATTCTTCTGTTAATGTCGTATTCGAGTTTGAGAAAGGTTTTACAAGTGGTGCTTTAGAGATCGTTCAACTTCCATGTGAATATAAAACCAAATACAGATCAATGTTTGAAGAAATGGGTGTTAGACAAAAAATTGGAATTTCGGATTTTATTGAGATGGCTAAGGAATATCAAAGTTGGGATGCTACAAAAACATTATCAAGTGATGAAATACGTAATATTGTTATGCTTATTGATCACATTTCACAAAGAATTAGTAGACCAATTGGTTTCAGTTATGGTCATTCCATTAACAATTTAAAGGATGATTATGGATTAGAAAAATTATTGATTCCAAGCACCGATTGTCAATTAGTTGAACTAAGCGAAATTCTATATGATGATATGTTGAATAATAGATTGGATGAGGAAAGGAAAAATGATTTTAAAATAGCACATTCTTTGATTTCATTTGGTGTTGCTAAATCACTTGGAATGAGGATGCTTTCTGAAAAATTACTTGATGAATGTAAGCATTATCCACGTTTAGCAGTTGTGATACTTTGAAATGCTTTATTAGATTAAGTACGACCTTATCTTATCGTTATACACACTTATTATTTTCACAGCTGATGATTTTAATGATGATCTGGAAGATTATGAACAAAGTGAACCATTGACTGCCAGAATTCGCAATATCATTAATGTAATTCATTAATTTAGAACTCCATAATTTATAACTAATTTTTGACCAAATATTTAACTCTTGATAATATTTAGGATTATCCACTTGCTTCATTATTTAAAGAATTTTTACAGGCAAGTGATAAAATTAATTGATTATTGTTTTTGTGCAATAAATAATACATTATTTATATAAAAAAATTCAATACAGAATGCGGACGATGCTGGAGCTAGAAAATTCTATTTAATCGCGGATGATAGATCCTTTAACACACGGAGTCCTGATACTTCATTGTTAACTCCGGAAATGGACGTTTGGCAAGGACCTGCATTATGGATATATAATGATTCGGAATTCACTGAAAAAGATTTTAAATCGCTTCGAAATTTAGGAAGAAGTGAAAAATCAAAAGATAATACTAAGATTGGAAGATTTGGAATAGGATTAAACTGTTGTTATCATATATCGGATGTAATAAGTTTTGTAAGTGGTGAATATATCACTTTCTTAGATCCATCGCAAAAATGGTTACCCAAGACTGGCAACCCTCCAAGAAAACCTCGTGGTATAAGGATTAACTTTATCGAAAAGGATTTCAAAAAACGATATTCTGACCAAGCCAAACCTTATATGAACATTGAAGGATGCGATTTTAGTAAAAGGTTTAATGGAACCTTATTTAGAATACCTTTGAGAACAAGATTGTTGGCAACACAAAGTGAGATATCAGATAAAGCATCGTCCCTTCGTGAATTGGTCGATATTTTCAGTAGAATACAAGGAAGTCACGAGATGTTATTTTTAAGGAATATAGAAAGTTGTAGTTTACATTTTATAAATCAAAATACTGACCAAGATCGGAGGGTATTTTGGGAATCCAAGATTGATAATTTAACGGATCTCATCCGTGAACAGCGACTTTTACTTTCTTCTGAATCACAATTATTTCAACTCGAAATTGAAACAACTAGATTAAGTGGTATCAGATCAGCTTCTGAAATTTGGCTTATTTGTTCCGGTGGAGCTGATATAGTTGCAAATTATGATTTAGAGTCATTTTCTCTCAAGAATAAACTTTTAGTGAGTAGATTTAATGTGACATATTTGTTAAATCTGATAAAATTTATAACACGTTTGTTTGATTAATATTTTGTACCATTAGCCAAGAGGTGGTGTTGCTTCAATACTTGCACAATCTGATGAGCCATTAGATAGACTAAGAACAAAACCGGTAATCAATGTTTCAAATTATTGGTGAATATTGATACGCATAACTATATTACTAATAATTACTAATAAATATTTTAAAATTTAGTTCCCATATCCTCCCACGCTTAGGGGTAGAATGTATTCGTATTTATCTTTACCAATCCTCACTGGTTTAAATGTCCATCTCAATGGAACGTTCGCTCTTTCTAGTGATAGGAAAAGTCTTTTGCAATATGATAGCGATTTCATGCTTTTGGAAACACCAGAAAACAAATGGAATGAATATATTTTATTCCATGTTCTTCCACCTTTACATGCGAAACTTTTGGAACATATAGCATTATTAGATCATAAACGGTTCTTACAATCGCCAAAGAAACAGTTTGAACCAATTACATCCACAATACTGTGGCCAATTGTTAGAGAAACAAATCATATATTCGGAAACTATGTAAAAAAATTAATGCAACAATTGGAACTCGGAGATCACAAGATTTTCTGGACTCTCGCGAACGGAGGAATGTTTACCTCTCATAAAGATGCTTATTTTGCAGTACCCAAGCTTAAAAATATTGCTAATGTTCTCGCAACTTTAAATATATCAACCGTAAAATTAACCGAAAATCAAATGAGTGATCTTATGACATCACTTCCAATGACTAAAACTATCACCGTTCAGTTGATTTGTAATGTTTTTTATGAAACTCCTAACGTTTGGGATTCTTTTGACCAGCCTCACAGTTTGGTTATCAGTTTACTAAAGTTCATGTTTCAAAATGACAATGAAACAATTATGGATTTCCGTGGACTTACTTTAGTACCGTTACTTGATGGAACTGTTGGAACATTTGGTCATCAAAATTATTATATATCATCATCACGTATGCGGGACTTATTTAAAAATGTGTTGACCAAATTGGCAATGCACCTAGGTATAGCATGATGTCTTTTGCTAATAAAGCGGGAATTAACTTAATTAGAATTAGATTGCAATTTTTTCATGTATTATTCATACGTAGAATTAATAAAGCTTACCCAAATTGATTCTAGATGCATTCCGAACAAAATTTCTAAACTTTTCAATTTCATCTGAATTGAGATCCAAAAATATTTGTTCTAATGTTTTCGATGATTTTGAAACGGCTCTTTTAAGTGATTCAACCATGTTTGTTGGAGTTGATAAAAGAATACATTCTCTAATAATTGCAAGATTTGGATTAAGTCCATTATTTTGTGGAGGAGGCTTACACGTAGTAAACCTAACTCCTAATTTTGCTAATATCGGAATCATTGGTCCATAATCATACAATTCTGGAGGTAAGAATAGTAAAGGATCATAAGGGTTAAATAAGACGAGCTTTTTTTCTGGCCATTCCATCGGTAATAATGGAAACTTTGAAAATTCTAAGAAATCGTATTGTGAATTTTCAAACATAAATATCGCAAGAATCTGATCTATCCAATGTTGGTTCGGATGAGTGTCTTCGGAAGGATTCCAATAAATTTCTTGATTACGTGGCAACTCGTATTCTAATAAGTCAAGAACTGCAGACTCATCAAGGTCAAGAAATTTTATTCCGTTAACATGACCGAAAACTTCATCTTTAAATTTTCTCTCAAGAATAAACTTTTAGTGAGTAGATTTAATGTGACATATTTGTTAAAT
>CAJVPZ010003454.1:0-10998 GCA_910592135.1 Racocetra fulgida | reverse complement strand
TGGGATTATCTAAAAATTTTGTGACTCTGCAAGGACAGTGAATTGAGCAGCATTCTGGTTAGCATACTGATAATCTTCTCTCCATAGTTGCATAAGCTGTTGGTTGAAATTCTCAAGGTTTTAACCTTTTGTTGCAGCTGTGTAATAAGCTAACTTTGATAAGCTACTTGTTGTTAAAGTTGTAGCAATGAAGATAAAGTAATGTCAGGTTTTGGGGTAGTAATCGGAGTATTAGAATTTGTTTCTACTTTAGGGTAGCAGGTCGAGATTCAGGTAGCAGGTCGTTAGATTCGGGTTCCTCAAGTGGAGTATCAGAGTTGAGAGCAGGCTGGTCTGGTTATTCTTTAGGTGCTTCGTTTGGATTAAAAATAGGAGGAGGTACTGTAGCACAGTCAGTACAGATTCCATGATTCTGGTCAAGTTCAACTTGATGCTTGATATGCAGTCACTCTTTACAAAGGTCAACAAGATCGGTAAAACTTCAACAAAGGTTAGCAAGAGCTAACTCTTTACAAAAATCTGGATGGCTAGTGTCGAAAGATTGGTCAAGCATTACTTGTAACTGAGAAAAGACTGTTACTCGCTATGGAACTTATGAGTTTAATGTCATGCCCTTTGGATTGTGTAATGCTCCTGCAACCTTCCAAAGATTAATGGACTGAGTTTATGACAAGATCGCATGGAGATTTGTAGTAGTATATCTCAACGATACTATTGTATTTTCCAAGACTTTTAATGAACATTTACAACACCTCCGTGAAGTCTTTACTAGAATCAGACGTGCCAAATTACGATTAAATATAGTGAAATATAATTTTTGGATGCAAAGATTACTATTTCTAGGACACATCATATCATCTAAAGGAATTGCCCCAGACACAGAGAAAATCGAAGCTGTTTAACAAATCCTGCCTCCTAAGAATATTACTAGCAATTACACTTAGCAATTAACGATTAACAATTAACGCTTAATGCTTAATGATTAGCGATTACAATTAGCGCTTAGCACTAAGTAAATTACGCTTAGCTGCAACTATTAGCGATTAGCTCTAAAGATATAAAAAGGTTGTAAATTTCCCCAAGTTAACATTAGACCTAAAATAACAACTGACTTGTTATTGTCCACCCCACTTCCCCTCTTCTTTAAATTCTCTCTTGTAATATTATAGGATTCTTTTGGAATAGAAACCTAAGAATAGCCTATCTTATTTATCTTTAATAAACATATATTTTATCTATAAACTATTGTCTGCCCGAACTGCCACAGACAGAAAGGTATAGTTTCTCCAAGAAGCAGAAATTATACTTACCTGTTAGACACTGCTATAAACCTGTAAAGGATCCCTGTAGCCATGTCATTATTATAGTACTGCTGTTAAAAAGGCCACAGTACTGTAACACTAAAAAATTATTACTGATTTAAAAAATGAAAATAAATCACTAAAGTAAAAATTAAAAATAATAATAAATTTAATTAATATTAGAATTAGTGATGATAATTAAAGTTAGTAAAAAGCATAGTTTATAGTAAAATTTTGCAAGAAAAATTTTTGAATCCAAAAGATAGTTTTACAATTAAAATTTTAAAATATTATTTATTTCTTATTTTTTATTTTTGTTATACAAAATAATCTCATATTATATTTAATTTTATATTTTAATTAGCTTTTTATTTGTTTTATATAATAAGTATTAAGCACTCTATATACAAATAGTAATTGTTTTAATTCTACTAAAATAGAAAATCTTGCAAATATAGCAATCCTAAGGACATAGACTGGCATTACAATTTAAATAATGTCAGACCAATTGCATTGCTAGAGGCTTTAGAAAGAGTATTACTAAAATAGTAATTATAAGGCTAGCACAAGTTATAGCAAAAAGAGACATTCTAAAAGATCTAAATTTTGCAGGTTTGTCTGAAAACTCAACAGAAGAGACAGTGCAGATTATAAATATAATAATAGAAGATGCAAAAACAATAAAAAAGAACTGTAGCTAGTTTTACAAGATATGAAAAAGGCTTTCAATTCATTATCTCTTAAATTGTTAGAATTAGCAATGAAAAGGCTCAAGATTCCTCAAATTACAATTAGATTTATTCTTAATCTATTTGAGAATAGACAGTCAAAAATTATCATAGAGCTAAGGACAATGCAATGCTTTGAAATAAATGATGGCATCAAGCAAGAAGAAGTGATTTCACCATTAGTATAGAGAATTTTTTATGATCTACTTTTGTTCAGAATTAATGAAGACCCGAATTTAGGATATACAATATCTTAGCAGATTCTATATAACTATAGCTTGAACTACACGATAGAATAAAGATGGAAGCAGACAGAAGTTGCATAAGCTGATGATACAATATGGATCACAAAAAGCAAAAAACAGATGAAAGCAATAATACAAATTGCAGAAGATTTCTTTAAACTAAATGATATTTAAATAAATGGCAAGAAGTCTAAATTGATTGTAGTCAATTCAAAGAAAAAAAAGAAAATAGAATAATTTTTTCCAGTAATGAGTGGATAGTAAAAGAAGGAAGAAATAAAATTACAAGGTTTCTAGAACTATGGCATAATAACAATCTAGATAAAGCCCTTGTTAAGGCAAGAGCAAAAAAAATTGTATGATCAACAACACAGATGTTAAACCCAAAGAAACTTACTATAGCTCAAGCAGCATAAATTAATAATATGTTACAAGTATCAAGATTCACCAAGAAGACAATAGATGAACTTCAAGCACTAATACTAATGCTAGAAAGCAGAAAATAAAGTTAGCAAGAACCAAGAACAATAGTACAATTCTTCACAGAAGCATTAGAAGCTGCAATGTATGATGAAATTAGCTGCTAATTAAGCAAGTCTCTAATATACACTTGCAACTAAATTTAGCAGAACCTGAAGAAATATTAACATCACTGAGAATAAGTTAAGGATTATAGTTTTTAGGAGCAGCTGAAAACACATCTCTCAAACAATTGTTAACACATACAGAAGACCAGATGATAACTTGGTAGCAACTCAAAACACTTAGATATCTTTCATGTAGAGGTAAAAGTGCAAAATAATTTCATTTAATAGAGGAGGCAGTAATCGAAGGTAATAAAGATAGGACTTTAAGATATCTTTTCTTTGATTTACCTATAATTCTTCAGACTGATGTGGTTTTATTTCCTGCTATTTCAGATGCTTTTACTAGCAACCATTCTTTCTTTCTTCTATCTGCTTTTAAAGGGTCTGCAAGGATTTAAAGAAATGACTTTCTATTCTATACTCTGGCTTTATAGAACATTAGAAACCAAGTACAGGCCCAAATACAAAAAGCACAATTATAGAAAGATGCAAAGGTTGCGAACTCAACCAAGAAAAAGAAGAGAACTCTTGTAAAGGCCATCTAAGTAGAGAGAAGATCCAAGGCTCTATAACAAAATTCATCAACAAACAAAAAGAAAATGCTCTAAAGATTAATTTAGAAATGATACAGTCGATGCAAGTTTCCTCCAAACTGAAGATACTGAGAGGTGAAAGTGTAGTTTAAAAAATTAGAGTATATGATTTGAATATAGAAATCATCAAGAAACAGCAAATCAATCAAGAAATGCAAAACTTCCTATTAGAGAAGAACAGAAAATTACAAGAATGCTCTCTGACACAGTTTAAATTTTATACTGATGGATCTTTAAGAAATGGCAGAAGACAATCTCAATCAGAAACAGACAAAATAGGAGCAAGCTGGGTGCTAGTAGATAAAAAAGAGAAAAAAGCAATTGATAAAGGGTATTTTGGAGCAAGAAATTAGCTATTCTCAACAAAAGCAGAGCTATTTGGAGTCTGGTGTGTACTGCTTATTATACCTAGCAAAAGGAAGGTCAAGATTTGTGCAAATTGTGTAGTAGCTATAACTAAGATTGAAGGAAAAAAACAAAATAGATTGGCAAAACAATGGTTTAAGGAAGGAATTACGAACTGGTAAAATGTATTTTAGATATAATAGAAATAAAGGAATTACAACTAGAAATAGAAAATGTTAAAGGTCATAGTAATAATAGTTGAAACAGTAGAGCAAATAAATTAGCTAAATTAGGATCTAGAATAGAAAATAGAGATAAAATTATAGAAAAACCTCCTTAGGAATTGAACAGTACTTTATACTAAGAAGAATCAATAGTAGAAAACTCTATAAGAGAATTCCTACAAATAATCCTTGACCTCAAGACAAAAGTAGAATAGAAATCTCTTTAGCAGTAAGAAAAATAGAACCTAAAGACAGTATACAAATCCAATACTGTCCCATTTTGATATAACAATCAACTCAGCTTGGAATTACTTCTATAAAAATATTTGAAAATCAAGATATGCATATGTAAATAACTGGAAAAAGAAAAAGAAATAAGCCCAAAAGAAAAGAAAGAAAAAAGCTCTATTTCAGAGAAGTCAAATCTCAGCACTAAAGAGAATGAATCAATTCTGGTAGGAGAAAATAGCCAAGATCAAACCAAAAAGAAAGTTAAGAAGAATAAAGTGTTAAGATTAAAGAAAAGGAAGTAAAGAAAAATTAGAGTACTTGGTTTGAAGCTATCAAAAATTTTATTAAAAATAAAATGAAGCTATTTTAATATAGCTTCACAAACTAGCTTGGTGCAACCCTCTGGTGCAGGCAAAGTGCCTTATCTGGTGAGGCAGACTATCTCTGGGCATCCAATAGGGTTGCTGAAAAATATCAGATTTGTAATTTAGATAGTTAAATATATATATATACTTTAATCTAATAAAAATACTAACAAGGTTGCTGATAGTTAAAAATAAAAAATAAAATAGTAATTGTTTTAATTTTTAATTAAATTTAATAAATTTTAGTATAAAAATCTAAGATTTTACCAAATTTTATTTTTTATCTAATTTTTAGTACTGTAAATTCTCGAAATAGCAGGCATGGGCATTAATTCAAAAATCGTGCCTCTAAAAATTTCATATCTGGTTTCGAAATAATGCCCATGTGCGCCCCGAAATAATGCGCACTCTATTATACATTTCTTATAGGTGTTATTTTGAAAAACTCTATATTCAAAAAAATTAACTAAATTATTCAAAATAACGCCTATGGGCGTACTCAAAATAGCACGCACGTAGTAAAAATAGCGTGCCCCTACCCGCTATTTCGAGAATTTACGGTAATTAAAAATTATTAAAAAATTTTACTAATTTATATTTATAAAATTGGAGTTATCTATATATCATACAGTGTGATACTTTTATTTGTTATCTAACCAATCAAATTTCAAGATCAAGTGTAATGTAAAAAATATAAAAAACTGTATTTTTAAAAAATCGAAATTTTAGAATGTGGCGACTTAGTGAAGTTGACAAGTTGTCGCACCGCCAAGTGGCAGCACCAGAGTTCGAATCCCACTAGCGACGAAAATTCAAATTTATGAAAAATGCATTTAGAAAGACTATATCCTATTGGGTTATAGAACCTGTAATGGGGTTGCACCAGCTTGCACTATGAGGTAGTAGAATATGTAGTGTAATGTATGAGTAATACGAAACTCAAGTAAAGCTATTGAATAAATCTAGCAGATTGACAGAATACGGAAAGCCGCTTGGCAAGACCTAAGTGGAGAGGTAGCACAGATCTTTGACGGTTACTTGTGTAGGATGACCAGCTGGATACCGGAAAACTAGACAGGACTGAGATGTTTGGCAAGAGCACTATACCAACCAGGCCAACAGACAACCGGAGGAAGGGTTCTGCCCTTCCAGGCATTAAATTGGAAGTTTGGATTTCTAGAGGTATGGGAAGAAGTCTGTAAAGTAAGTACCAGGGTCTGGGTGAACTCTGCAAAGGCAGTAGTAGGTAACTGTAGTGGCCTCGGCTCATAAGTACTTATTCTCGAACTTGGCGTAAGTTACCGAAAAGCCTTGTTTGAAAATGTGTAAGACATAGAAAGATTAGGGGGTATATATTACACTCTCCCTAGGGCAACCTGATAATACAAGAACTCTACTAGGTTATCTATAGAATTAGAGCGCAAGTAGTTTAGCACATATCGATCAGAGTGGTCTTTAATGAAAGCAGCATGAGGTTATGGACTGGCGTAATTGTAGTGGTGGTACAAAAGAGGTAAGCTAAATGTATTACTAAATATCTAATAAAAATTCACTGTTCGTGACATTGCGAAGGTAAAAAAAAAAAAATTAAAATTTTATATAGAAAACAGCTTTTATATTTTAACAAAAAAAATTCTTGCAAAATTTTGATATAAACTATACATATTCTAACCTAAAACTAAATTTGCTCTAATCTTAATAAACTATTTTTATTGTTTTTTGATCTTATATTAAAGTTATCTTTGTAAGTGCAGTATATAATTATATCACATAGTGCAATATATACATTTTTTCTATAAAATTTATTTATAATAAAAGTTTTAAGATTATAGCTTTTCAATTAAAAAAATTAAAAAAAGTAATGCTTATAATTTTTACTTTATATATATTTTTCAAGATTGAATCCATTACTTAAAAGCAAACTTTTTTTAACATTATTCATATATTAAAACAAAACTTTGAATATATTAAAAATTAAAAAAATTATATATATTAACATAAAATTTTTTAAATTTTTTTTAATATATATACAATTATAAATATGCTTATTTTCTAAATATATCTTTTTTTTATATTAAGATAACTACTTTGGGGTCTGACACATTTATTAACTTTGGTTGTGAATGTTAGAGCAGCCACAGAGCTACCTCTGATTTTGTTATATTAATAAGGATATATTCTAACTATATCTACACCTTTTGAGCATCTAATTAAGTATCTACCTATTACTAGGTTTTACACTAAATGTTATATCTATAAACCACTATTATTTAACTTACTCAATTAAACCCTCTGATCAACTTAGTGCTATCAAATATTCTTCTCAAAGAGGAACTGCTGCTAAGGCCCTTTAGGACTATTTTATTCTTATGATAAACCTACTAGAGTGACCTATGTCCTACACATGTATCATCTAGATTTTTATTAACTTATGCCTAGGCTGTAGCCAAGTATTTGCAGTATTTTACCTCTGCTACAGTTACTAACTCCTTGCTTTTATAAAGTTTACCCAAATTCTAGCACCCACTTTATGGACTACTACTGATTTTCCTGATATACTAACAGCATTCTCAAACACCCAATCTAGATAGTTCAGAAGATACTTGTGTCTCCTGGTATTCTGATAAATTTTTTTTCTGTATACATATAGCCTGATTGATATGGTGCCTTGCTAAACACCTGATTCTCATTCAGTTTTGCTATTGAGTCTGATTGCCAATGATTATCTTTTACATAATACTATCAAGATCTGTGCTACCTTTCTATTCAGAGCTTACCAAGCAGGCTTCTGTATACCCTAATCCTCTAGATTTATCCAGATACATTATTTGGGTTTTGTGTAACTTTTGCATTACACTACTGTTCTGCATCCTTTCAGTACAAGCTAATACAACCAAGATTACAGCTGCTAACCTGTCAAATTACACACAGTCTGCTGTAACATATTCTGTAAAATTCAAATTTCATTGCCAGTGGGATTTGAACTCTTGTCCTGCCACTTGGAGGTGTGACAACTTACCAACTCTACTAAGTTGTCACACCCTCATTTCTAAATATCTCTTTAGTAGAGGATATATAAATATATATTTTTTTTTTAAAGAAAATAACTAAGGTAAATACATATCTATATATAACATAAATATGTATGTATATACTTGAGCAATTAATTTGAATCAAACAATCAAATATAGATCTTTCTATAAGGTCAGCCTAACATGTAGCAAAATGAAGATAAACAAAAAATATAAAAAATGTGTTTAAAGCTAAAGCTCTAGCATCATTTATAAAAAATACTGCTAACATCACATTTTATATATATAATATTTATATATAACATGTTTCTTAATATATAAATTACTTAGTAATTAGTTTAAAAACTAAATGATCTTCTAATTTAATATTATATATATTTACAAGAGACATCAGCAGTATTTTTTTTTATGAGTGATACTAGGTTTGCTGCTTAAACATTGTGGCTGATTTGTGAAATTTGACCTTTATTTAAATTACCAAATTTAACTAGAAAGATCTAATTTTTAGAGTTCTTTATATAAATTGAAATATTATATAAAGACTTATGCTTATAAATTTAGAATATTTAAAAAGGTCAAATTCCACCAAACCATCATGATGTTCTGTCTTGCCTTGATGTATTAATTAAAAGAAATACGATGAAAATGAAAATTTAAATATAACAAGTAATACTTTTTTATACTTATTTCTATAGTCTTCGACTCTAACGTTCTAACGGAATAATATGTATATTAGCACAGTATAACTTTATATTCTTAAACTCATATGTATATTTAATTATCAGACTTATAAGTATGGAGTATAAAGATGCTATACTTAAAAGTACATAATGATAATGATGTCATGCCTGAAATTGGTATCCGACTAAAGTTAAAACTTCAGGTGCCAGAAATTGACTCTGACTGAAAATTAGCTCCTAAAATTAGATCATTCTGCACGCACTAGCTCGGTTTTAGGCAGGTGCCAACTTAAGGTACCTGAAGTTCCAACCTCAGGCAGATGCCAACATCACGCATGACAATAATACTTGTAAGATTACATAGTATTGCTAGCAATTGTAGCGTATCATATTCTGGACAATATTTTTACTTACTTACAAATGTAATCAATATGGCTTTCGGTCATTGTAAAGTACAATTAAAAAGAATTATACTAATTATTTTCACCGATTGAAGAAGAATAACTTAGGTCAATTTTCAATTTAATTGACAAATTTATTATAATTCAATTCGTTAAAAGAACTTGAGCATAATAATTAAAATTGCTTTAATAATACTTTTAGATTATCTTTTAAGTTCGCAAGAAAGACTACAGTAGCTTATCTGTTAAAAATTCTTTATCTGTATTGTTTAAATGATTCTTACATTACTTATTTTTATTTCCGTAAGAATATAAAACTGTCGATTCTGGAAAAAAAAGTTCGCCTCAGAAATTACTATGCTTTAATAAGAGTTCGTAACACTTTTTACACCGAACTATTATACAATTTGAAAATTTTGAGTCCGTTGTAGAGGTTCTTTATACAGAGTCAACTATATACAAAAAAAATTACTAAATAAGGTCATTAAATAGCCTTTTTTTTTTAAAAAAAATTTTTTTTATTATGATAAATCAAATAATAAATCCGTTTCTTTCTTTCACATACTGTAAGTTGAAATGGTAAATTTTTTTTTTGCTGAAATAAGTTTGCGGAGCTTTTCGATATGTTAATAGAAATTTTAAAAAAAATAAAATTGTGATGGCGAAAGTAATAGAGTAATAGCGTATAGCAATAGAGCGATATCGATATAGTAATCAATGTTAACGTTACGTATTAACGATAGTGGGATTACAAATATGATTGGTCATACAGTAATTTAAATTATCATTACCGAATATCCACTTTTTTACACGTAAGCTAAATTAATTAATTATTGCATATCACGTGGACATGTGATTGATAAAGAATTCAAATGTTTATATAAAATAGTATGCAAACTAGTATAACCAACTCAAATTTATTTTATACATATATATATATATACTATAAAAAAATTCTTTCATACTATATGTTTTTCCTTTTTTATTAGCCTATGCAACGTCTGTCATGCCATTAGCTATACGATTGGGTGGTTCGGATATTACTAAAAATAGAGACCTGCAAAAAAACATGATAGTACACAGTAGATTTTGGCTAAAAATATGCATTTGCAAATTTTCTATGAACAATAAGCAAGATCAAAACTATGAATATTTGAGGTTTTGTCGGTCTTGTCAAATCCATAAAATCCATACGTATTGATTATAAAATCCATAAAATCGACTATATTTCCAAATCTGTTGTATTCGACATCATAAAGCGGAAAAAATAACCCTTTGGAATTCAAAATCAAAAATTCTACTAACGGATAAGTGTTTTGGTCTAATAACTCTCGCTTAGTAATTATACCAAATGATGATTTCTATTTTGAATAATTTTGTTATTCATACTCAGTCTAATAACTCCGCTTAATGATATAAATCTGTGACTATATATCGTAGAACTCGTGACGTAATGTAGCCATAATTACTCACACCAAGTTTATATACGCTTTGTACGCTTTGTTTGTGATGTTAGTAGCTATTATTTTGTGTGATCATTGCCGCTTTAGAAATGGGATAAAAATGCGCATTTTTCAGAATCATGCGCGTGAATGCGCATTTTACGCAATTTTCTTTTTTTTTTTGATTCATGCTCATGAATGCACATGATAAAAAAAAACGAATGAAAAGAAGGTGAAAAAGCAGTTAAAATAACAAAAGAATGCATCTATATAATATTTTTTCAATATATTGTCTACATAATAACTCTGGTCAATACGTATTTACAGTAAATTCGATTTTGGATGTTTATCGCATCATCTCGAAATAACGCTCAGGGTGTTTTTCGGGATGCACAATTTAGCGAGCTGAGAATTAATTTAAGCCGAACTTTTCATAAAGCAAAAATTGTTGTTCGTAATCGCTTAAATTAATTCTTAGCTCTCTTTATATTGTATATAGCCCCTGAGCGTTAGAAACGGAATAATGCGTATAAATATGCACTAATTGCACATGCATGATCGATCCCTAGAAATCCTGGAAATTAGGCCACTTGAAGTTAAACTTTCGTTTAACGTTACCCCCCCTCCATCCCCTTAGCTCCCCCTAAAATTAAACAAAAGAGGTGGCAAATTAGTCAGTGTAATGGTCGAAACATATCATTTCACCGACAATCACTTCACCGACATCTTAGTTCACCGACAATTAATTCACCGACAATTAATTCACCGACAAGTTCATTTCACCGACAAGTTTTTTTTTATAAACTACACTAACCTTAACTCTA
>CAJVPZ010003453.1:0-10998 GCA_910592135.1 Racocetra fulgida | reverse complement strand
GTTACACCTGATCTTGCGATCTTCATAAGAAAATTTCCTTATTTGGTTTGTATCACCGGCGCAAATAAGTGTACGCTATAAGGGGGTACTTATTTTCTAATAATAAATAAACTACAGTATTCGTCTAAAATTCAGTAAAGTAAGGTTTGATTTCTCTCCATTCAAAAATTCAGTTATATACTCTATTGAAAATCAGCTATTGAATCTAAAATTTGGGTTAAGGTGAAACGAAAATTCAGTAAAGTAAGGTTTGAAAAGCTTAACCAATTAGTTGTTGATTGACGAACATTTTTTTCTATACACTAGTTGCTGTTTTTGAGTCATTAAGCTTTTACGTTTTCTTCTAGTTTCATCATTATGACAAGCGTATATGTTTTATGTTTTCGCATTTTAATAGTTTACATGCTATTTTATTTTATTATTTAAGTGTAATAAGAATTTAATGTTTGCTTTGCGATATATTAATATATTTAGGACTAATGAAAGAGTATAAGAAATTAATTAATATATATATATATAGTTAAAAAATTTTGTTCAGTTACTAAGTATATATTTAAAAGTCAGCACTATATTTTAAACTTAGACCTAGTTCTAATTTAGGATCAATTTCTGAAAATTCATAGTATGACTTGAAGCTCTAGCTTGTAAGAGAAAGATACTGAAATATTAAAAGGTAAACAATAATACACAATCGTCATATTTTACTCTCATATACTTTTCGAAACTTTTCGAAGGTTAGTGTTGTTTTTTGTTAATCTAGATTAGCTCTTTAATAAAAAGATAATAAAAATAGAGCTTTTAAATTATTTACCGATACCAAAACTATTGATACTACCGATACTACTGATACGTACGTACGTACAAGTAATTTAATAAAATCATTTACTGTAGCAAAACTAATTCGTTAGACAGAATGAAAAGAATATTACGTATAATATATATTATTAATTGATAAATATGGATTCATGGCTTTTAGCCTATGTATGTACGTACCCAGCCAATTACATAAGTAACTACATAAGTGTTAGTATAAATATGTAATAGCACATATCGATATGAAAAAAATTACTTAATTTCTAAAAAAAAAACTAATTACAAATTATATATTATTATTATCGTTATACTGTAGTTAAGAAAAATCCAATTCAAAATTCCCATTAAAAGATGAACCCTCATCATCCGTGGTCACTATTGTTGGTTCATCATTAGTGAATCTTCTAAAAGTAAATGGTAATTGTTGAATTGAATCTGGTGTTTTTGGTGAAAATCCTACAACGCGCAATCTTTTTGAATACCAGTTTATAATTTCTTCTTCTTTGTTATTTATACAATCTTTTAATTTTTGTTCCATAGATTTCTTTAAATGATAAAGATTATTATTTGTATCTTGTAATGTACGTTTTGGTGTATAATAAGGCAAGACTCTATATATACAATAATTATCACGCTTATTATTGTTATTGTAATAGCTACGTATTATATTAAAAGAATACGTACATGCTGGATGGATCATTTACTAATGGTTTATATTCCGGAGGTTCTGGTACGATCCCTCCAAAGCTAAATTTTGAAGAATTTGTAATGACGCGTGATTTTGCATTAAGTTTTTTTTTGTAAAAAATATATGTAAAACTTACATTGAAGGAAGTGGTGGTAACTTGTTTGGATCCGATTCAGTATTATCATTAACATTATTAACATTATTATCGTTATTATCATTATGATCATTATGACCATTATGATCATTATGACCATTATGATCATTATGATCATTATGACCATTATGATCATTATGATCATTATGATCATTATAATCATTTGATGGTAATTCCATCGCTTCTGGTATTCTACGGTAATGAATGAAGCTTTATCACTGATTTGATGATTTGATCGAAATCACGTTTGCAGTAAATGATTTTCAACTTACACCCAATCCCAATTATCAACATCCGGATTCATCAATTGATAATGTCTTGCCCAATAACCCATTAAAGCATGAGAAAAATTCATAGTAAATTCCATGACAAATTTTTTAGTACACTTCCAACGTTTCAAAGAATCACAAACAACTTGAAGATCGGTCGCGATCTTTAAGGTTTTAGAAAAATGTTGAATATTATCAAAGCTTAAAATTTCACGACAAATTCTTAAATCATTTTCAGCCACATAAAAATCTCGAGCCAATAAATCTTTTTGCCTATATAATTCAACCATTTGGTCGAAACTTGCATTTGGAAATATGTACCGAACAGTTTCGAAATTCGGATTGTTTAAGGTTCGAACGACATCTTCGAGAAAATCTTTAAGAAATTGACGACGATCCGAAGATGGAATCGGATACGTCATTTTTAATTTTAAAAATGAGAATGTATAAGGGAGTGCGTCAACAGAAGAATTAAGAATAGTTGGACACTTTGACCTTTTTATATTATTATAAACAATGGAGTTGTGGAATTGATGATATGATGTCATGTGATAAAAGTACTAGTAAATCATTATTTCTCTTGGTCTTGAACGTATGCACATAAATCATACAATCACACTAATCAACTAATCAACTAATCACGCTAATCACGCTAATCACACTAATCACATTAATCACTGTATTTAAAATCGATATAATTACTTAATAATAATAATCTGAAATTTCACTAAAGTCAGTTCAAGATTTTTCTTTAAATTACAAAATGGCTCCAAAATGTCATGAAGGTAATTTGCAATAATTATAATAATACCAGAAATAATACTAAAATACAAAAGTATCATTTCATATTGTAATAATACAGTTTTTACAGTCTTTTCTACATTTTTAACTTTTTATATTCTTTACATTAACTTTTTACGTTCTTTACATCTTTACATCTTTACATTAACTTTTTATATTCTTTACATCTTTATACTACATTCATCATCATACATTAATTTGTATATCAATATTTAATATATATTTTTTTATTTTGCAACTCTAGAAACTCCATCATATGATAATATATCCGATTACGAAGATTCAAATTTCCAAGAACTATTCGAGGTTTCATTTCTTAAAATAAAATAAAATAAAATAAAATTCTTTAAAATCATTAAAAATCAATTTTGCGCATATTTTAAAAAGGAATCGTTATTAGACCAGCAACCATCACCTCAATCATATGTAGCAGCAATTCTAAAAATCAACGATTCACAAACAGAACTTCGAATTTCGAAATATCCAAACTTGAGAATTCCTTGTTTTTGGAACGAAACTCGACATATCGAGGTCTTCCAAGATAGTTTATTTATTTATTCATATTATATATATAACACACATATATTATAAATTACAAATATATATATATATATATATAATTTTTTTTATTTAAAAAAAAAAAAGGAATCTGAAGCAAGTTCTGATTCGAGGATTATCGTTACAGTGTTGTACACTATCCATGGCGCTGATGGTAGTCAACTAGATCAAGGTTTTTATTTTAATTTTTTTTAAAAATTGTCTTATATTGAAAACGGTTGATGATAATTTTTTTTCATTGATACTATCTCGATTATACTATCCCGATTATTTTTAAAAAAAAGCATATCATGAATATATTTGTCAAGTAGTGAGTTATAATTTTATTGATCAGTTGAAACAAAAAATTGAAGCAGGTTAAGTCAAATCACTCTTGTTCTCTTATCTGTTACTCATGGTTTACTATTCATAACTTTTTGCTTTTTTACTTTTTTAGATGGTAAGATTTGGATAGATGAAGATTGGTATTCCTTATAACTATATAACGATAAGCGAATAAATGAATCAACACTATTGTTATCATATAACGATAAGCGAATAAATGAATCAACACTATTGTTATTATATAACGATAAGCGAATAAATGAATCAACACTATTGTTATTATATATTGATATCGATATTGATATCGATATGTATAAAATCATGCGAATTAATAAAATGTGACATCATAACCGATCATTGCAAAGACTTCCTAAAAGAAAAGAAAATGAATTGCTTTATAAGAAAAAAAATACGTGTCATGGAAAGAAAAATTAAAATTATTCAGTTTCATATAACAAATAACTCGTGTCATCTTTATTTAAATTCATCTATTTAAACCATTTAAACCATAGATAAATATAGGTAATGTAAAAGATTATTTCAAAAGATAGCTTTTTTTATTTTTATTTTTATTTTTTTTTAAAGTACTACAAAAATATATATAAAGAGTATAAATTTGGAATATATTACACGTGTCTGTGGAACTAATTTTTCAGTTAATACAGTCTCATTGTGATAATATGAAAGTGATAACATGAAAGTGATAAAAAGGTGACATGATATGGATATCATTGATTGATTACTGTAAAGGACTAGTTCAAAAACGAATTAACTAGACTAAAACAATTAGCAATTAGCAAATAGTTAGTCCAACTAAACGTTAAACGATTTAACTAACTAAATAACTAAACTAAACAATTAGTCCAAACAATGCTAATCCAATCAAGAACATAGAAAAGGTTAAAATCAAAGTTCCATAACTAACAGTCGGAATTCCAAATACTGGTAAACAGTATCCCCAAACAACAAGTAATAATCCATGAAGAATCGCTGCTGGATAAACAAGTGTTGACTCGAATGCTATCCAACAACTAAAACCAATATGCGCAAAAATCCAAGTAAACCTCCACATAACACCTAAATATATATGGATAAATTATTTTAATAATATTATTTTAATAATATTTTAATATTATTATTTTAATAATATTTTAATAATATTATTTTAATAATATTTTAATATTAGAAATTATTTTTAATATTACTTACCCCACCAAGCAGATACTTTGGTTAATGGTCTTCCCAAAATCTCTTCCAATTCCCGTCTTTCCTCCGCATATTGACCGTTCAAACCAGATTCCTCTTTATACCATCTAATCTCAATAAAATTTTGTATAATAAAATAGATAGCTTCTGCAGTGGCCCAGCCTAAACCTAACCAGTATGCTATCAAAAAATCTTGATAGTGATAGATAATATTACCGGTTGAAGCATCTTCAAGTGCATAATATAACCAAACAAGTCGTACAAATTCTTCAATGAAACCAATTAAAAGTAAAGTTAAAACACCACTAGTTGAAAATTTAACTTTTATCAACTTTGAAAGTAAAAAGAATGAAGGTTTTCTTAATAAGAAAACTAAACTCCATCCACTAATTCCTAATAAAAATATATTCCAATGTTCTATTATGATCATATTATCATCACCGCCATTATCTCCATCATCTTCATATTTTATTGGCCAAATATATAATAAAAGTATGAATGAAAATATTGCAATGATAATAAAAGGTGTTGTTATAAGATATTCGTTAAACAATGTATTAAAATCTTTTTCTTGTTCTTCTTCTTCATCATCGGAATAACTTGGTAATGATGTATATTGTATATGATGATTATCAGAGGAGTATGGATATTGGTGTATATGGTTTACAAATGCTGTAGGTAAAGAAAGATGTGGTTCTATATTTCCTTGCGGATGACCTGGATGACCTGGATGTCCATGTGAAGAAATCGTACCGTAACTTGGTGGTCTTGGATTAACTAAATGATTTTTATTTGACATTATTATTTATCTTGGAAAAAAAAATGAGGGGTTATTATTTACGGAGATGAGAAAATGTATTTTTAAAAGGCACTTGGTACTGTGGGAATTTAATTCAACGATCAATCAATCGAGAACGGAATGATTTTTATTGAAATGGTCCATCTATTACTTTGAGTACACATAAATAGTTTGTGAAACTCTACTTTTTTTATTTTATGAAAGTAACATACCGATACGCACGTATGTAGGTACGTACGTACGAGTGAAACCGGGGCTTTTGTGTTTATACCAATACTGTTTATTATATTTATTATATTTATCATTATTATATTTATTATACGTATTTATTATATTTATTATATTTATCATTATTATATTTATTATACGTATTTATTATATTTATTATATTTTATTATATTCATTATATTTTATTATATTCATTATATTCATTATTATCAGTTATATTTATATTTCTCATTATTTCCTCCTAAATTTGGTCAATTCAAATGTGTTGTTCCTTATAGAGTTCACCGATTTTATAACACATTTTACCGCGGCAATCTTTCATGACGCAATATCTACTTAGAATGATATAGTATTACATATTACTGTATTACTTGTGTACCATGTAGCCGAACCTTTTACCAATGACTGACGCTCAACGACCATCAGGCGTTTGTTATATGTTGTTTTGTAAATATTTTTCGAAAAAATTACATTATGAAAAAAAGCATTGTGCCCGTTATGATCGGTTATCCCCTTTCAGATTTTATAGATTATCTTGAGAGGTACGATTACATAAGTTTCTTTGGTGATACTGCAAACAATTCATTTTCGGCAAGATTTCAGTTTTAACGGGAAAGTGATGTCACGTGAGGCATGAAATTCACGTGATTAGGCCTAGCCTCGTTCTGCATTTGTCGATCTAACCAATAAGCAACCACTCTGTCACATCTGTACATCACAGCATCGACATTACTTAGCATTACAGATGCTAATTAATTCTAATTATTCTATTTATTCTAATTATTCTCACGAAGAACATCCCAAATCTGTAGTTTCGTACGTACGTATTTACATTATCAAAATTACCTATAAGATGTAGAGATAATCAAAATTTTACGTACTCGCATCTATGTACAAACGGCCCTTAAAGTTTTAAGTTTATTTTAAGGCTGCATGTGTCACGTGAACCCATCCTTCAAACGGTGTTACTTTAACATTTGTCATTTATAAGGTACGTACGTACGTACGTATTTCACTATTTATAATATCAGATATATTTATTTCTTATCATTTATCTGTTATATAGCAGATAGCTGATAGATGATCTACGTACGTATGTACATACGTATGTACATACGTACTCACGAAAATCTACCTAATTTCTTTTGGGATTATCAAAAAGGTATCATACTAAGTATTTCTAACCTTAATTTGATTACACAGGTTTAGGAATTTGTTCTTGTCAAACCAAACGAACCGAAAGTTCTAAACGTTATGTTAGAGAGATTTGTGTCATACTATCACTTTAACGTTATTTTCAACGGTAAAAAAAGCATACGTACAAAAGTAAGTTCAAGGTAAGTTTATATCTATTTTTATCTATTGGTTTTTATGTAGAACCCGATCTTAGGTAATTTTGTGAACAAATAAAGAACAAATAGTTTTCTCATTACGTAATTAATTTACATGGTGCAGTAAATGTCGTGACACTTTATTCCATTTAAGTTATGTGTTGATTTTAAATTACTGCGGGTAACAAATGGCTTGCGCCAATTTAGACAGATCTTCATAAAGAACTTTCTATAAATGAAATATCTATTATCGAGGATGATGCTAAAATCGGTTATTGCTGAATTATTGCCATATTCTTTTACGTATACGTAAACTTTATAAACTCGAAATCTTAACCCCAACTCAAAAAACACCAAATAATTTTTAAAAATTTTTATTAAAATAAATTTTAGTATCATTCGATTTTATAATTATTAATAATACATATATATATGTCGTGCCTCAGATTAACGCTTGCCTCAGATGTCGATCGGCCTAAGTTAGGTTAGGATTAGGGTAAGAATTTGGGAAGAATTAAGGTATAATTTAGGCCAATCAATGTCGATCAGTTAATGCTGGCCAATAAATCGACATCTGAGGCAAGCGTTAGTCTGAGGCACAACATATATATGGTATATTGGCGCTTACTTTTTTTATATCGGTCAGAGAATATGTTATATCTATTAATTAAATATAAGTGTTAGTTATAATAAAAACTATAATAAAAATATATAAATTTACTATAAACTTCAAGCCACATATTGTTTTTGACTTACAAATTAATTTATTTTCTTAAGCACATCGAAAATACTGTAGTAAATTAAAGTTATTTAAAAGTTTGTTATACAGTATATAAGCTTTAAAATTTTTAGTTATTTATATTGTAATATGCTTGCTTGGCTTAACTAAATATTATTTTATTTTTTTTTTTAACCTTCACAATGTCACGTGAAGGTGGATTTTTATTAGGTATTTTAGATAGTACATTATTGATTAATGAAAATACATTCTAGCCATATCTGCACCTAGAGTCTATACTAGATGCTATATCTGTAATCCACTATTATTTGAATTATCTATTTAAACTCTCTGATGTCCCTGTTCTGTATCATCCACCACAATCACACCAGCACATAACCTCATGCTGCTTCTTATTGAAGACCACCCAGATCAACATTTGCTATACTACTTGTGCCTTAATTTTATAGATAACCTAGTAGGCTTCTCATACTACTGGGTTGCCCTAAGAAGGATGTAGTACATACCTTCTAATCTTTCTATGTCCTACGCACTTCTAGATTAGGTTATAAATACTTTCCGCAGCAGCTGAAATCACCACTAGTAGTTAGGGCGAACTATTAAACTGCACAATTCTAGTATTTGGTGCCTTTGCAAGGTTCGTTCTGATCCCGATACTCACATTAAACCGGTCTTTATACTGATCCCTCCCCAATTACCAAACCAGTTAATCCGGATGAGTTGTTGTATCTAGGCTTTAAGTGCCTTCCGGTTTTACTTCCCTTGGTTCCTAATTCTGTAACATAGGATTTTTTCCTCCAGTGCAACTTTGGTAGCCAGGTTGGTGAACTTTTCTTGCCCCAAGGTTTTCATCCAGTTCTTTGGTCTCCAGTTTTTGGCTTTTCCACAGTATCGTCAAAGATCTTCATTATCTCCTTACTCAGGTCTTGCCAAACGGGTTTCAATTATTCTGGTTCTTTAGATTTGGATTACTCAAGAGCTTTCATTTCGAGATGGTAGTATCAAGATTACAAGTAATATACCCAACTGATTGTCAAATAATTGTTACTGATACATAGGCTTATTTTTCTAAAAACATCTTTGGTAGAATTTGAACTCTAGACCTACCACTTGGGGCTTAACTAAATATTAAATATAATAATAATAAAATGTGTTGTTGCCAATAAAGTCAAATAAATATATTACTTAACTTATCATATAAGAGTAGTTAAAGAATATTTTAAACAAGAAAAACTAAATAAAAGCCTAAACTAAAATAAAAATACTATCAAATAACTAGAAGATAAAAATAAAAAGTTTACTCAGATATAAATTAAAATATTAATAAATTCATCAGAAAATGTAATAAAAACATTATAAAATATTATAAAAACACAAAAAAATAGCAATTTATTACTAAGAAAATACAAAATAAAGAGACTTTTTTACAAGAAAATAATCAAAGAGAAGAGTCAAATATACTCAGAAACGATATATATATTCAAAGAATAAATTATAGAGCATATATTAATATCTTTCTGCTTTAAAGAAAAGGCAGTGTTTATATATCTTCCAATAATACTATATAATAACAATATATAGTAAAATAATACTAAGAAATAATGTTGTAAATCATTATATTACTAATGTAAATTATTGCAAATCATTGCAATAATACTATATACTATTATTTAAATTGTCATAATACTATACTAATATTAAAAATAGTTATAATAATGATAACAATATAAAATAATACTATCTAATAATGCTATCTAATAATACTATTTAATAATACTATATAATAATAATATAAAACAATACTATAAACTAAATAATAATACTATTAAGAGTGTGGTGATTTAGTGTAGTTAGTAAGTTGTCGCACCACCAAACAGCAGGACAAGAATTCAAATTTCACTAATGACAAAAATTTGAATTTAAAAAATGTATTACAGCAAACTATGTATAATCTGATAAATCATCAGATTTGTAACTTTAATTATACCAGCTTGTACTAGAAGAACATGGAACTATAGTATAATACAAAAGTTATATGAAATCTGAGTAAAACATTTATATAAATTTAAAGACTGAGCATACAAACTTCCGCTTAGCAAGTTCTGAATAGAGAGGTAGCACAGATTTTTAACAGTATTATGTAAAAGATAATTATTAGTAATCAGACACCGATAGTAAACTGAATAAAAATCAGGTATTTGGCAAAACACTAATACCAACCAGGCCACATATATATAGGGGTGGCTCCATATAGACAAAGAAAAAGAATTCAATCAAAATACTAAGAGGATGCTCATTGGTCCTTCTTTAGGCTATCTGAATTGTGAGTTTGAAGTATAGTTGGTAAAGAAAAGTCAATGTTAGTCTATAAAGTATGTGTTGATGTTTAGATAAACTTTACAAGAGCAGAAGTAAGTAATAGTAGCAGCTTTAGTTCACAAGTACTTGTTTTTGGATTTGGTATAAATTACTGAAATCAGATTAGCTGAATTGTGGATACAGAAAGCTTTAGCAGGTTTACTTCGAGAACAAAGGACCTCTATAGGTGGGTTTATCTTAAAATTCTAAGTCAAAAATCAGAAAATAAGGGTATTAATGTATTCTCACTTAGTTAGAAGATTAATGTACATAGGTATAAAGGGTTTAAATAAGTAACAAAGTAGAGTTATAAGTATGACAGCTAGGGTAGAACTTAGTAATAAGGAACTACTTAAATAAATAACCAAAAGTTGCACATGTGGCTAGTTGTATTTTCCAAATATGTGTATAGTATGGTATATACTATACTGTAAAAGTTAACAATAATTAAATAAAAGGACAGCAACTAAAAACTTTAAAACCAAAAAAAAAAATAATAATAATGTTATTATTTTTAAAATTAGTAATATAATTAAATGACTATTAATACATTATTCTAGAAGGTCCTAAGACACCTCATATACTTGTATTAATTATGTAGCCTTGCTCTGTACATCATTATATTAAATGAACTAATAATTTAAATATTAAAGCAAATATTACTTTAAATAGAATTTTGTAAAAAGTGTACTAATAAAATATATAATAAACTAGTCTCTACTCTAATTTA
>CAJVPZ010003452.1:0-10999 GCA_910592135.1 Racocetra fulgida | reverse complement strand
GCGATTATAACTATCTGGATAAGTCGTCTGCAGTTTATGGAGGTTAATTTTAAGATAAAATTAAGTGCAAAACACATGTTCAGTGGCAATTTTCATTAATTATCGACCCACATGGTTTGTAAATTTAAATATAATATATGTCATTTCGTAATTAATAAATTGAATGTGCTTTACTCAATAAATGGTTCTAACAGATTTGCTCATGAAGTTCGCAAACTTAACCTAAAAATTATATGTATTAATACATTTAACAAGTTTACGTATTCCATTTAATGAATTTTTTTTTAAAAAAACTACATTATATGAGTTTGGTAATTTGTTTAATTACGCATTTTTTATATTGTCACGATTTTTTTTTTATTTAGTAATCGTGACTGTATAGTAAAAAGGTAATAATAGGGAAGGTTAAATAATAAGCCACAAGAATACTGCGAGGCTAAACATGGGTGAAGGCTTAGAAGTATAGATCTATTCCAATGTTTATTTTATTCAGCATTTTTATTTATTTTTATTATCTAGATTTCTTTTATTTGTTATTCGGGTATAGAGTGGAGGTTGTTAAAGCTTAGATAGATATTATTGAAAAAAAAAGGCATAGAAGGAAGAAGTCTGGTCGGACTAAAGTAAGGAAAGGAAAACAAAGTCTAGAGAAATGCTATAAAGATAGACTTTGGAATAGTAATGTAACGAAACATGTAAAAGCTTTGTCACTAGTATAGAATAATCCTTTGACACATAATGTATAATAAGTAGCTGTGCGACGTTGTCACGCAAAACCAGGAACGGAAAGTGGATTTTCAGAGAGTTACAGGTTAAACCAGTTTTGACATAGTTTCCGTTTGTTTCTATATTTAATTTTATTAATTTAAATAATAAGTTATTATCTATGTAACAAACAATCTTAATTAAAATCTGAATTTACAATGTGGTGCAATTGATATACTTAAAATTTAAAACAATGCCGAGCGAAGTGAGGCAGAGCATAATAAATGTAAAACTGAGCTTGAATTGAGGCCGAAAGTTATTGCATTGGTTATTTTCAAAACCAGCTTTATGTACTTGTGCTCTATTTCATTAAAAAGAGAAAATTTTTTAATTAAGTTTAAAATGTTAATCAAATAGAACATTGTTTTACTGCTTCACTTGATATTCTAATTATTAGTTAGCTAAAACTGAATGGCAAAGCCTCCCCTATATAAAGTTTTAGTATCTATGTTTAAATTGTATCTACATTATTGTGAATCTTGATTAAACTTTAAGTTAGCAATTAATTATTGTTGACATATAGTAAAAAAATGTAGAGTTTAATGCCTAGCCGAAAGAAGTGAGGCAAAACATAAAAAACCTAAAACTCAAGCAAAGCCAAGAACTATGAACAAAACAAATAGAATATCATCTCAATATATATTTTTTAATTTCAATTAATCATGTATTATAAAATTGTCAGTATCTGTTAATGCCATATCTAATTACTAGTTGGTAGTGAAGCTGCCACATGATCATGTACTAGATGTTATAAGATCAACAACCGGAAGGTCTATACAGTAATAAATAGTTATCAGGCAGGCACTGCCTGATAACTGGTTTATTTGGTCGAGGATTTAAGATCAGACTAAGAAATTGAATTCCGAAGGAATTCAATTTCTTAGGCTGATCTTAAAATCCTTGACCAAATAATTAAGTTATAAGTCAGTATCAGCATGCCTGATAACGGATTTATCGGGTGGCTTACTATAATTTTCTGCCTAATAATTTATTATTGGGTAGAAACGATAGTTTAACTATTTTAAACTATTTTAAACTTTTTTTTCTGCCCAATAATAAAATTATTGGGCAGATAAATCATAGTAAGCTGCCCGATAATAATATTTATTACATGTAATAAATATTATTACATGCAATAATATTTTATTATATGTAATAATAGTTATTACATGTAATAATAATTATTATATGTAATAACTATTATTACATGTAATCAATAGTTATTACATATAATAATTATTATTATATGTAATAACTATTATTACATGTAATAATATTTATTACATGTAATAATATTTATTACATGTAATAATAGTTATTACATATAATAATTATTAGAGAATTTTAATTTGGTGCACCATGCACCGTGATGCACTCCTGATCATGGGGTATAAATAGTGATCATCAACTGATCAAATCAGTTGATTTTTTTCTTTTTTACTTCAAATATGTGGTATACTATATATTAATTTTTTTATAGTTTGTTGTTATCAACACAGATTTTCCTTTATATCTAACTGTCATTTTTGGAGTCGTCATTGGAGATGCCATTAGAGTTATTATTGCCGTTAATAGAGTTTTCGTTTGTCATCTTCGGTGTCGTATTGTGTCGTGTCATTGTTGGAATTGCAGTAAGGCTACCGCTAGTGCTGTATTGTGTGTAATGTTGTGTGTATTTAGTGGATTTCATTGCTATTACTATTTTTAGTGCTGTGTATGTAATTCTGTATTAAGTATTGTTCTGGTTTTTGTAATGCTGGCAAAACCTTCTTTTAGGTAGGCTTTTTTTTAGCTTTATGTGGTCTTATTTTGGGGTTTTCTCGTTTCTAGTTTGCAAACGCTTCTATCTTTTTTTTTTTTTAGCGCATCTCTGAGCTTAGGTTTATAAAACGTATGTTTTAAAAATCTTGGGAAGTATGATTTGGTATATTCCTGTATCTGTTGTTCTTGTCTTCTAGTTTGTAATCATGTTACTAATGCTTTTTTCTTTTTTTCTTGGGTGTCTTTGGGCTTGGAATTATGGAATGTATGTTTTAAAAATTCTGGGAAGTATGATTTGATTTATATTACTATATCAGTTGTAATTGACTTCTAGTTTGTAAACGCATTACTAATGCTTTCTTTTTTTTTTTTTTTAGGTCTCTTTGAGCTTGGGATTATGGGGCATATGTCTTGAGAATTCTGGAAAGTGTGATTTAATAGATTTTGCATTCGTTGTTCTTGTTTTTTGGTTTATAAATACACTACTAATGCTTGTTTTTTGGTTTGTTTGATTTTTCTTGGGCATATATCTTGCGAATCTCGGGGAGTATTATTTCATTTTTCATTGTTCTTGCTGGCTTGTGGATATGTTATTAACGCTTCTTTCCTTTTTTCCTATGGTTGTTAGACTTTTTTCTGCTTTATTAGATTCATAGGAAGTATATTTCGTTTTTTTATTGTTTTGGTTTTTGTTTAAAACATGTTACTAATGCTTTCCTTTTTTCTTGTTTCAGTTTACGTTTAAATAACTCTTCTTATAAGCATTGATCGAAAGTATTTATAAGCTTGTTCCATCTATTTGATGTATTCTGAAAAGTATAACATGTTGCTTTGACTTGTTTGTTTTACCTGTTGTGTGTTTTACTAATGCTATTTTTTTTTCTTAGCAGGTAATTATGAGTAATGAAGTATATCATTTTTGCTATATACTCTTTGGTTTTTCGTTACGTAATTGGTATAGTTTAGTTCTTTTAATGTCATCTGATCATTATTTTGATATCGTTGATGTGAGTTTTACCGCTTGTTTGGTATGCTGTATATGCAATTTCGTTTTAGTAGTTATTGATATATTAGTGCAATATATAGTTTAGAATTTTAGGATTAGGGTTTGAGCATTTAGAGTTATTTAGGTTAGGTTGGTTATAGTTTTATAGCTAATTTTGGTTATCTTAAAATCGTCTCGTGATGTGCATCGATGCTTAAAATGTTTGTTATACATAGTAATTGTACTTGGATTAAGTATTACTCAGGTTACTTGTGAGTAATCAGATAACCAGGTAATGATTATAGCTACTCGAGTAGATACACTGGGTAATACCCAGGTAGATACACCAAGTATTACCCGAGTAAGTATATCCATGTGAATTCCCCTAGTCATGTTTATGTGATATTTTAAGCATATATGTGCTTGCATAAACTTAATAGATATTATAATCTTAGTGTAGATATCATAAGAAATGGAATGTATATAAAGGGTTGTTCTTGCTCTTAGCCCACCATCTAGTTCGCTATCTAATATATCAAATATATGCTCTCTCTCTATAAAAAATTTTTATCTGAATATTTACATTATTTCTCCGTGGCCTCCGTAAAAATTCTATGAAAATGATACATTTACAGATATCTGTGTTTAGAAGATGAAAATTTTTATAATTTAAGGTTAAAAAAAACATTTATGGAAAAAACATGGAATAATAAACATGGACCAACATTTTTTATAGGGTCTGAAAATGTCTTTAAATAAAGAATACATAAATAATACATTCTTTTCTATAATAAATGCCTAATAACTATAAAATATGAATTCCCTTATCTTTCATCACATTCCCGCATCCTTTCTCATATCAACCATTGTAATTAAACTTGGCATAATTGATAGAAGCTCTTCCATGTGATGGTTACAAATATAAAACAAAAGTATATTAGGAAAAAGCATAGCATTAACCGTATATAGTGAATAAAATTTTATACCTAGGTATACTCGTCATCTACTTGGGTAACCTGGGGGTATAACCATTGGTTAACCGGGTAATGTTTTTTTGGCCGAGTACAATCACTAGTTATGCGTAATAATCTATATAAATAAAAAGTTTTTAATAATTATATTAGTACGTATTTTGTGCATTTTGTTAAATTTTAATAAATTAAAAATTTAATACGTACATATATACGTATGTACATTGTACATCGATCACGTGATAAGAGGTGCAATGTGGTGTAGATGCACTATTTTTTAAAATTCTAATTATTATTACATGTAATAATAGTTATTATATGTAATAACTATTATTTTTTTTATTTTATTTATTTTTTTTAATATATTGGCAGCCTTGTCAGTATCTTTATTAGATTAAATTATATATATATACATATGGGGTCTTTGCAGTAGAAAGGGCGGATACTGCCAAAAAATGAAAATCGAGTTTTTGCTATATTCGGATAAATTTTGACACGGGCTACATTTTTTAATTATAAATGGAAATGGATTCTCATAATAAAAAATCGAGATATTTTAAAAAAACTTTTGGAGGGTTTCGTACATCACGAGATTATCCGATATAACTGACCAATAAAATCACGAAAATTTTGATTAACCCGGATCAGTCCGAACAAAACAAACTCGATTTTCTCAAAATCATATATATTGACACATCCGCCCTTTCTACTGCAAAGGCCCCATATATTCAACTATCTAAACTACAGATCTGACATTTCCTGGCTACTTTATTGAGCATCTAGAGATGGTTTGCCTTATCGGATAAGGCATATACCTGCATCAAAGGGCTGCACCAAGCTAGTCTGTGAAGCTATACCAGAATGGCTTTGTTTTATTTTAATAAAATTTTTAATAGCTTCAAACCAAGTACTTTCTTTTACTTTCTTCTTTTTGTATTCATCATTTTCTTTCTTTTTAACTTTTCCTTGGTTTGATCTTGACTATTTCCTCCTACTAGAATTGATTCTTTTTCTTTATTGTTAGGATTTGGTTTCTCAGAACTAGGGCTTTTTCATTTCTTTTCTTTTGGGCCAATTTCTTTCTTCTTTTTTCAGTTATTTATATATGTATATCTTGGTTTCCAAATGTTTTCATAGAAATAATTCCAAGCTGAGTTAATTGCAGTATCTAAGTAGATTTTAAGTTCTTTTAGACTTCCTACTATTTCGAGGATTCTTTTTGTGACCTCTTCTTTAATTAAACCTTTAAGTATGCCGGCCCTGGTTTCATTCTTTCTTTCTTTCGATTAATCATACAAAGTCTTTCTGAGTTGTATTTTGTCAAGGTGACTGCGAGTTTCTTCTAATAGAGCTATCCAAGCCAGGTTTGAGGCTAGTTGCTCTGCATTCTTCTATTTAATTTCATACTTCTCATATGTCATCAAGTGTTTCTGGTTTTCTTCTTTACCTTTTTCACATATTATACATGTAGAACTATTGTATAATTCTGGTTTTCTGACTGATAATGTTTTTAGTACTAGTAGTTTCTCATGCAAGCATTTGACTAGCACATCTAGACGCTTATTTTTCCTTGAACTTATACATTGTATACCACTCTGTTCTCTAATCTTATTCTATAAAACGGGCCAGTATCAGTTTTGTATGTTATCTTCAGGTTCTACCTTCCTTACTGCCAAAGAGGATTTCTATTCTACTTCTGCTTTGAAATTGAGGATCATTCATAAGAATTCTTTTGTAAGATCCTCTACTACTGTCACTTCCTAGCATAAAGTGATGTTCCACTTCTGAGGAGGTTTTTCTATAATTCTATTTTTATCTTCTATTTTAGATCCTAATTTAGCTAATTTATCTGCTCTATTGTTTTAACTATTATTACTATGATCTTTAACCTTTTCTAATTCCAATCATAATTCTTTATTTCTACTATATTTAAAATGCATTTTATCAGATTATAATTTTCTTTTTTGTACCATTGTCTTGCTGGTCTTTTTGTTTTCTATCTTAGTTATAGCTACTGCACTGTTTGTGCAAATCATGATCTTCTTTTTGCTAGGTGTGATAAGCAATATGCATCAAATTTCAAGTAATTCTGCCTTTGTTGAAGATGTCCAATTTTTTGCTCCAAAATAACCTTCATCAATTACTTCTTTTTCTTCTTCGTCTACTAGTACTCAGCTTGCTCCCATTCTGTCTAATTTTGATAGTAATTATCTTCTACTATTTCTTAATAATTCATTAGTGTAAATTTGAATTGTATTAAAGAGCATTCTTGTAATTTTCTATTCTTCTCTAATAAAAAGTATTGCATTTCTTGACTAATTTGCTGTTTCTTGATGATTTCCACATTCAAACTATATACTCTAATTTCTTAAACCACACTTTCGCCTCTTGGTATCTTTAGTTTAAAAAAACTTGCATCAAATATATTATTTCTAGATTAATCTTTAGAGCTTTCTTTTTTTGTTTGTCAATGAATCTTGTTATAGAGCCTTGAATTTTCTCTTCACTTAAACAAGCTTTACAAAAATTCTCCTCTTTTTCTTGGTCAAGTTCACAACCTTCGCATTTTTCTAAAGTTGTACTTCTTGTACTTGGTTCTGTATTTGGTTTTCAATGTTCTGTAAGCCACCTCTTCTTTGGTTTTCCTATAATTTTTTTGACCGATATAGATTTGTTTTCTTCTGTTTCAAATACTTTTACTAAAATTTATTCTTTCTTTTTTCTATCTGCTTCTAAAGAGTCTGCAGAAATTTGAAGTAACCAAAGACTAGAACCTTTTATTTTGTATTCTGGCTTTACAGTCCTATCTTCATTACTTTTGATCACTGCTTCCTCTATTAAATGAAACTATTTTGCATTTTTACCTCTACATGAAAGATGCCTAAGTGTTTTAAGTTGCTGCCAGGTTATCATCTGATCTCCTATATGTATTAACAGTTGTTTGAGTGATATAATATTAAGCTTTCTAAGCATTGTTGTCACTTGCGGTATAAATTTTTTCCCAAGAACATTTGCTATTCTGAAATTCTTGTTTTTACTTATAAGCTCTGTGCTTTTAAACTTAAATATAATGTTTAACTCCTTGGCCTTCAGCAATGTTAGACAAGTCAAATTATTTTTCCAAAATTGGCTGCAAGTGTTTGGCAGTTCTTCAAACTATATATTTTCAGTTGCTCCCAAAAGTTGCATTCCTTGACTTATTTTCAGTAATGTTAACATTTCTTTAGGTCCTGCTGAGTTTAGCTGCCAGTGTAGACTGAAGACTTGCTTGGTCAACAGCTGATTTCATAATGCATTACAGCCTCCAATACTTCTGTATAGAATTGTACTATTATTTCCTAGTCCTTGCTAACTTCATTTTTTGCTTTGCTAGCATTAGTATTGGTGTTTGGAGGTTATTTATTGTCTTCTTGATGAATCTCGACACTTGCAACATGTAGCACAATTTAGGGACTATATACATATATTATTAATATATGCTGCTTATACTATTGTAAGTTTCTTTAGGTTTAACATTAGTGCTGTTAATTATACAATTTCTTTTGCTCTTGCTTTGACAAAGACTTCATCTAGATTGTTATTAAGCCATACTTCTAAAAACCTTGTAATTTTGTTTTTTTCTTCTTTCACTATCCACTTATTGATGAAAAAAATCTTTCTATCTTCTCTCTTTCTCTTGAATTGACTACAATTAATTTAGACTTTTTCATAATTATTTGAATATCATCAATTTAAAGAATTCCTCTGCAATCTGTATTATCTCTTCCATCTGTTCTTTGCTTTCTGCAATTCATTATATATCATCAGCATATGCAACTACTGCTTGCTTCTATCTCCTTTTGGTCATATAGTTCAAGCTATAGTTATATAAGATCTGCTGAGATACTGTATACCCTAGAATTGGGATTCATTAATCCTTGATAGAAGTAGATTGTAAAAATTTCTCTATACTAGTGGTGAGATCACCTCTCCTTGCTCGATACTGTCATTTATTTCAAAGCATTGTGTTGTACCTAACTCTGTGATAATCTTTGACTGTCTATTCTCAAATAGATTAAAAATAAACCTAATTGTAATATGAGGTATTTTGAGCCTTCTCATTGCTAATTCTAACAATTCAAAAGATACTGAATCAAAAGCTTTCTTCATATCTTTAGAACTAGCCACAATTCTTTTCTATTGTCTTTTGTGTCTTTCATTATTGCATTAATAATTTGTACTAGTTCTTCTGTTGAGTTTCTAGACAAACCTGCAAAATTTGAACCTTTCAAAATATTTTTTTCTGCTAAAACTTGTGCTAGCTTCTTAGTTACTATTTTAGTAATACACTTTCTAAATGTCTCCAGCAATGTGATTGGTCTGATATTATTTAAATTATAACACCAGTCTGTGTCCTTAGGAATCAAGTATATTTGCAAGATTTTTCATTTTAGTAGAACTTTGCCAGATTGGATGCAGCTTTGTGCAAATAGGTGAAAAATCTTTTGGACATAGGTGCTTGCTGCTTTGATTAATATATAAATGATTCCTAAGACCTCTGGGGCTGTATTTTTCTTCAGACCTTTAGTATATCATACCATTCTTCTTCTGAAATATTTTGATCCAAACTATTATACCACTCTTCTTATATTTCTTTTTTTGGTTTATAAATAACTTTTTAGTTCTTCTTCCAAAAATTTTGATTAAAGTAATGAGGTCTAAACTGTTTTGAAAATATTCTCGTATTTATTTAAAACTTCTTTTGGTTTTGTAATGAGTTTTCTTTAGTTTTCATTTTCTTCTAAAAGTTTGTTAATTTGGATCTTCTTGAATGGCTTCTTCAATAAACTCGCAAGCATTTTGCCTTGCTTCCCATCTATTATCTGATATCTCATCTCAATATTTTCTTCTATTTCTTTTCTTTGCTGCAGTTTGATCTCTCATGTTTTTCTTGCATATAATATTTTCCACCAGCTCTTCAAATCATTAACTAATTCATAGGACCAACACTTAAATGATGTATTAATGTTTGTCTTGTATTGCTAGTTTGTATACTTTAATTCTACAATTAAGTCGTCAATATAGTCATAAATAAGATCTAGTTTGATACTCTTTCTTCCTATACTTATCTATCTTCCTAGTTGCATTATAGTATATGATAACCTCAACTCTTTTGTTTTTCTTCTTCTGTTCTGTGCTGTATTGCAGATCTTTTTCTTTGGTAGGTTACATCTTGCTGTGGCGAGAATACTACTACTTATGATATTCTAAAGCTTATCTAATTCTGCTACCTCTCTTTCATATTGATATTCTTCTCTTAAAAGGTCCTGTTTATTTATAATTTTATTAAGCAAACTGTCTATTTGTCTTCTGTAATCTTTTTAGTTTTCTTTTGTTACTTTTTTGCAAAGAAAAACTGTTCTTGTATATTCTTTTTTCCTACATTCTGCTACACTTTGGGTTGCACTTAGATGATTAAATTAATTCTGGTTATCGCTGCTGCATGGTCACTATTTGTGTAAATATCTATTTCTTGAATTTCTGTATCAAATAGTCTATAAGAAAGTTCATTTGACACCCAAATTTAATTAATTCTTGTACTTGTCTCTCCATTCGACCATATGAACTTTTTGGCTCTTGGATATATTGTTCTAAAAATATCTTGAAACTTTTGTCTCTGCAGCTAATTTAAAAGAGTGTCTTGTTTTAATTTTTTCTTTTCAGTGTTTTGCATTCTGTCTAGCTCTGAGTCTACTATACTGTTAAAATCTCCTATAATTATTAATTGCACCCTGAAAGATCTATTAATGAATTTTCCCACAATTGTTTTATAAATCTTCTTTTTTTCTTGTTTATTATTTGGTAGTATATAGAGCATTATTATTATAATCTCTAGCTATTTAAGTATTAAACTTATAGAAATTATATACTCACTTATTTTGTCTACTTTTCTTATATATTTTTTCTATTGTTCATTTACTAGTAGTACAACTCCAGAGCCTTTTTTCTTGTTATGATCTGAGCTTGCCCAAAAACCTTTGTATTTGGATTGAGCTTTCGATAAACATTCTTCTTTTAATCTTGAAATATTTGTTTCTGCAATATCTAAAATATCTATTTTGTTATTTGATGCCCACTCAAGAGCAAATTCTAATTTATAAGCATTATTTTTAATTAATGTTATATGTTGCGATATTAAGTTCTTTTGCTTGATTACTATAGTCTCTGCTTGTTATATACTTAATATTTTTATTTTTCTTTAGTTCTAATTCTTCCTATTCATAACTTCCTTTTCTTTTCTGCTACCTATATTGTTCAGTAGGCAAAAAATAATATTCTCTTGATTAATGTTCTTTTGTATATTTGTTTGCAGAAAAGGCTTAGATCCTTTCTATTTGGTGTTTGATCTCTTCCATCTACTAAGGATGTTCTTCTGCTACATCTTCTTTTTCTTGATAAGATCTCCTCTTTATCAGATGTTTGCTTTCTTCTTCTTGAGCTATTGTTATAACTTCCTTTCTTTTCTGAACTACTTTTC
>CAJVPZ010003451.1:0-11000 GCA_910592135.1 Racocetra fulgida | reverse complement strand
TGGGTATTGTAAGGTTAAATTGGTGATTCCAGGTGACCTGTATAATACTGTGGTCACTGTTGGTTGTCTGTATTGATAATAGGATATGTGGGGTCGAAGTCATGTATATGCTGAAGATTATAATGTTGTATATATAATATTTCAAAATAAGAATAATAATATTGTTTATAATGTAGATAGCTTGTTTATTAATAATGTTTTTTGTTTTAGATATATTATTAAGACCAAATACTTCTTGTTTGATGAATTTAATTTGTGTAGTATATTTAAGTATAGCTGTAAACCAGCATCCCAAAAACTTAAATGAAGTGTGTTGGGTTGTATTTGCATAGAGTAATTTATAAAACTAATATTTAAGGTTTGATTAATATTTAATATTAATACTGATTTTTGTAGATTTATTTTGATGTTTGCTATTTTGTAAAATAGAGATGCTTTTTGCATTATTTGTTATAACTATTCAAATAATTTAACAAGCTACAGAGTATCATCCATATATGCTAATACAGATATGAAAACTAATATTTTTTATATTTAATAGGATTAAATTGAGTATTTATTCAACTGTAGATAAGTATTCAATATGTTTTTTGATATATACAATAAGAGAATTATAATCAAAAAAAAATACAACTCTTCCTGACAATTCTCTGGTCAACAACAACAAAAACTGAACTACAGCAAAACATATAGAAAAATGATGAAGTAGATACTAAAACTTGGTTCTATAAGTAGAAGCAGCTTGTTGTTGACGAAGTCTAAGTGTCTAGGTATGAAATATCGAGAAGCAGGTGCTAAAAGAACAGACGGTTTTCTTTCTGATGAACTCCCCAAAGTATTCGGCATCCAAACCAGAAGGTTTATTCTAGGACAAGTTTGTAGAAGTAGCCAATGTACACTTCTAAGTAGTAGAAATAGAGAAGCTGAACTATACAATTGTAAAACTTATAAGAAGAACTTCACATACTTTCATTGGCCCACCACTTTTTTCAAGAAAATTTTTGTAAGAAGTGGGTGTTTTAGCTTACCTCTCCAAATGATTAACATCATATGTACCAAACAAGTCAGCATTGTTTATTTTCTAAATTGGAACGTGATAACAAACACGTGTATATACGTGCCTTGAATGCAATGGATATCTATACAAATAATGCTCTGAGATTTTGTTCTGACCTCTCCATCTTAAGCCAGTCAATAAAGTTTTCCTTATCAGGTTTTTACTTTTACATATTAGTTTAAAGAAAAATAGAAGTTAGACTCATTTGTTTAGTTAGTATATAATTTTTTCAAGCTACTTACAAGCTTATAACCATAGCATTAAGATTAGCAAATTTTCTGATTTGTTTTTGTTTTTTCGATATTCTTTTACCCTTTTTTTCATATTTTGTATTCTTTTATCATAGTTTCCTATACCTCTGTGTTTTTTTTTTTTAGTTTGTTTGTTTTATTTTCTGATTTTGCTTCTTGATGAGTGAGTAGCCGCCAGCCGATAAACAACAGGAAAAAAGTCTTTAGTGAGTTAAGAACTCTGAGAGAGGCCAAGAGCTACTGAGACAAATCGCACCTAGTAAATAAAATCACGTAAGAGAGTTTTTCATTTAGTTGGATCTACTTTAGTTAGAGATAAATTACTTGTAATTTTAAATAACTTGATCCTAAATAAACAAGAGCAGGATAGCCAAATTAGAAAAAAAATAAGAAAATTATAGTAGATATGCTAAAGAAGAGATATTATTGTTTTTTTAGTTAATTCTGTCTTGTACATTATAAAGAGGTGATTGTCTGTAATTAGTGATAACTTAATATATATGATTTTATAGTAAGTTAGTATTAATTTGTATAAGTTGAATAAAAATGTTGTGGTATTGCAAGACTTTGTAAAGAAGGTGTATATTAACTGAATCATAAACTTTAATTATATCTTGTAATAGGATCCAGATCTATTTTTTTATATATTAAGCATCTTTTAAGAAATTATTGAGTATGTATATTGAATTATTAATAAAGCTGCCAAGAAGTATAATATAGTTGTAAGAATTAAGAATTAAATATATAGTAAAAACTTTGGATAGTTGGTTAGTGATAATTTTAATATAAAATTTTTTAATATATTCAATAAGACTAATAAGATAAGTATTGTTTAAGTTATCATCAAATTGAGGCTTTTTCAATATTAGATAAATCCTACTATTTTCTATTGTTTAGATATATTATATATAATAAGACATCGATTAAGTAAAGCAGTGATTGCTAGTAGTATATTTGGGTCTGTATATTTAATTATTTCATAGTTAATTTCAGATGATTTACAGACTTTATTGTTAAACAGTTGTTGGATAATTTGTAGTACTTCTTCAATACTAATCTCTTCAATTATAGGGTTATATTATAAGGAGTTGATAGAAAGAATAAGTTCATATTCTGTTTACCAGTATTAGTTAAAAAGTATATTATTGTAAAGTTAATATACTGTCTATTTATCAAAGTAATTAGTAATATACTATTTAATGTCTTTTGGATTGGTAATAAATATTGTTATCTGTTTTAATGTTCTGAAAATGTATAACCTTTTATGTCTATTAAGTATACTGTAATCATTTTAGTTAGTTGTGATAACAATTAGTTATATCTTTTATCTATAGCTTTGTTTATATACTTTTGTAAATGTAGGACATTTTCTAAGTTTCTAGCATTATAAAGTATTTTTCAATATGTTTTTATATGTTAAAGCTATGTTGCCAGTTTTGTTTGTTGGATAAATGGATTGTTAATAGAAAAGTTGTAAACTGTATTGATATAAATTTTGTGCCATATTTTTTCAAAACTTTTAGTCATAATAATAAATAAAATTATATGATGCTGGATCATATTGGAGTTGATTTGATCAGTGAAGTTTTTTCATTATTCATTAGTCATTTGTTTGTATTCATAAATTCTATATTTATATTTATATTTAGATTTGTAATTAGTTCTGGCTAATGCAAAGGAAAATATCTAATTAGGATCTGATAATCAATATGAGTTGAAAATAATGAATTATTAAGTTTAAAAGTATGTAAATAGGGTATAAGAGTATCATTTGTCCAAATATAATTTATTCTGCTTTGGTACCTAGTACTGTGCTAGATATTTTGTAAGTTGTTTATATGTTTGTATTATGTAAATAATTAAGGAGTTAGAATTTAGTTGCAGAAGAAATAGTAGTATTATTATTAGTATTGAAATCATCCAAAATAATAGGTTGTAAGTTGTTAGATAGAGCTTGTTATATCCATATAATAGCTGTGTCTTGTGTGAATTTTCAGATAATGCTGTTAGTTGATAAAAGGTATACAGAAATTATTCAAAGCTTGTAATCATATTTAAAGAATAGATCAACAGCAATTGCTCCACCAGGTGTGTAAGTATTTTGTGTATGTAAGGTTGAATGTAGTTGTGAAGCATTATATATGTTCCTTCTTTTGATGTTGATAAGTTGGACCAGTAATATCTATACTGTTGGATATTAAAAAATTTTGTTGGTGCCTATTTGCAATTTTAGTTTCTGTTAGACTGATGATATGTAAATTGTTAGTTAAACCGTTTATACCCTTCCTTTCGGAATATTTTATAAGTTAGTCCTTGGGAACTGGACGGAGATTAAGTGGATCCCATGCACTCTCAAATAATTGTTTCCAATTAAATGAACACTCCGACGTAACTTATAGGGCGTAGAACGTACCACACTGCCAACAAGTATATCACCATACCTTTCAACCCACCTACTGCAGGCCTAGTTGACATCACACCATGCGTTCGTTGGCTCTTAACCATAGTCACCAGGGCCAGAATTCAAATAGGATCTGATTAGTATTTCAACTACGATAATGTGTTGGCATTATTCCACGGAATTAACACACCAAATTTCACGTTATCTATCAATCTTTATATGAATTCTTTAATAACACGTAAACGTGTTACTGCCCTTAACACAGATGTATCTAGTATACTGTATTAATTCTGTAATGGCCTTAGGTTTTCGAGTCCGTCTCTCCCATTGTAACATCTTCTAGATGACTACCACGGCTACTAACCTTGGTTTCATTATACCCTTTCGGATATAAATCATCGAACCCCACTCCCCGATTGATTCCCAGAGCTCAAATTCAAAATTCGAGTTGTCATCATATCGAGTAGGGAAATAGAAGCTTTAGGGGCCTGACGGATCGGGTGTGTTTGGACAGGACTTTTCACCCTGCCCCACCGTCCGTCTCAGTTTTTCAGTACTCACCTTTTGCCAGAGGAAAGGCTCGTAGTCTTACTTGTCAAGGTGCCCCCGGGGATCATAACTCCCGACGGTCTTCACTGAGTACTAGACCTGGTTGCCAAACTTTCATTTGGTCCATCCTACAGTCCTGTTTCATACTGCTCCAGGGTGTCTTAAACCTGGTCAACTTTGAAGGTAGTTACTCATAGGCCCCATCCTGCCAGATCGTAACGTTTTTACTAAAAACACGATTTCCCTAAACCGAATTAATTTCAGAGCTCAAAATTTTCTTAAGAGTTGCCTTAATCCGCAGTGATCCATCATATTGATAGTAATTGGACCTTCTCCACTCAAAGCTTCACAGTGAGTGCACTAGGCTCCGATTTCCCAAAATATCCTGAGGCCATCCAACGGAAGGCAGGTCGCGATCCGCCTGCATACAGCGTTATGGCTTATTTTGATTCCTGAGGATATAGAGGGTCCATGTCTCACAATTTCAAATAGAACAAGCACTTCCTCCTGATTGCAACCCCGGTACTCTTGCTCAAATCTATCTAGTCACCCCTAGCCATAGGACATTACCATAAGCTATTAGGTTATAACTAGAATCCGCCTAACTCTTAAACCTATACTAAGGCAGACATCAAGATTATCTCGCTCAACCCATAAGTTGCAACCACAAGCTTTCCTTGTGCTATTATCTATGTATAAGACAAACGGCTATCGTAATGATTTCAGGGACTTATCTCATTAGACAAGTTTTGCCTCATTACGTTAGATAAGGCCTCAATCCATGAACTTTACAGCACTAGGTAGATCCAGTTTGTTGGGAACACTCATTATGAGCTATGCAGCCACCAAACCTTCCATCTCGAACCCTAGCTGGATCTAGAATTATCCTTATTTATCAGTTACTTTATCCCTAGAATAACTAGAAATAAAGAACCGGCCATAGACCTAGTAATGCACCGCACATGATCCACAATGAGGGCTCCTAACATCGTCTTTTTCGCTTTACATCACGTCGATGCAAAGTACTACACAGAGCGCTTAGTCAGGCGATATGCAGCAGAGTTACTTCTCAAAACTAGAGGTGCTCACCGCTAGTCGAGTTTTCCCATTTGTTTACTTATGGATGGAACACTTTCGTAATGGTGAGTTTTCTCTCGTTGTTCCAACCTGCCTAAAATAGGATCTGTCCCTCCCTATTGGGAACCCAGAGACTGATTAGTAAGTGGGCTTAATTTTATGGTTTTCCACCAAAGGCATTTCACAACCTAATGTTAATTTCTTAACACTTGAACTTTTTATCGTACTCAGATAAAAGTCCATAAAAAAGAGGAGTTGTCCTTTCGGTGGGTATACTTCATCAACCCAGTGTGTCGACTTGGCGGATATTCGATCATATCATAAGGTCCAAACCTTATGGTCATGTTAAGTACACATAACATGGCTAAAAATCTCCCTGTCTCTCCAGTGTCACTCTCTTTCGAGTTGTCAGGTTTGTCCTTTCGGTGGGTATTACCATCGACCCAGTGTGTCGAATCTCGTCGATCCATAGGCATTGCTGTCTTTCCAGCTTGCTCCGTATTGTCACTTTGTTGCTCTTTGGTTACTTACGGATAGGATACTTTCGTAGAGCGTGAGTTTTGTCTCATAATCCCTACCTGAGTTGGTTGCTCTCGAGCTCAACTAAGCCCGCCTGAAGGTGCAGTGGACTCTATTACTGCTTCCCTGTCTAATGATTTAATCATCCATCTTGAACAGTGACAACTACATGTACAAGTAAAACTTACATTGTTGTTTGCTACTTACAGATGTTATAAATCAAGGGACGTCAGGTACCGATTGGTTAATTGTATAACAATCGGTAAACAATCTGATAATGTTAATTATATTCTGTCTTTCCAGCGTCAGATAGGGTACGTTGTTGGAAATTGGCTTCCCGCATTCCTCAGCGATGCTAATCCTATCGGGCAACGCATTTTAATTATTAACCATTTCTTAGGGAAAGGTTTCAAAGACCTCACGGTTATATTTAACAATCCCTCATAATGATGAAAAATACTCCAAGGTACTTTCCAACCATTGAAGCATTGTATATACCGGTAGTTGGACCATAAATATAATGAGAGGAATAATCACGCCTTAGATTTTCTAAATTGTGATAATTCCTCCCACTTATTATAAACGTATCACAGAATTCAAAAGCAACATATTTAATGTTGCAGCAAGAACAATGGACACGTATGGCCAACACTCCTTGAGCCGGAAAAACTGTTCGGCTTTCTAGTAAAGCAGAACTAGAACTTGTGGATATTGGCATTGTCAGAGCCCTCACCACATCGTTGCTAAAATAAACAACGGTCCGAGCTACTCTCCTCTTTTCCAAACGACGCCGATAAGAAATAGGGCTTCGCTTCTTACGCGGCTTTTCAGCTACTTCAGAAGCGTATAGCCAAACCCAAATCTTAGCCGTTTTTCTAGCGAATTTTGCCCGGTTAATTTGAGAACGACGAGAAAAAGATTTTTTATACATAGATTTCGGCCAGCATTGCAGCGGCGGGCATCATGTATATTATCTTTAGATCGTTGACGGAAACCTAATGAGTATAGACATGACCGTAATGGACAAATGTCCCACGCTAATTATTAGTCGAGTGGAGTTTGCTATTAACCTTATCCACCCCCTTCATCATCCACTATGACTGGACTTACATTGTCATCCTTCTGGATTTTCTCCCGGCGCCATGTCATTTCATGGTAGAAGTTGAATACAGTTAATGAGACTCTAATAACAATTGCCACTTAATTACCACAAACTCAAGTATTCGTATATCATACAAATACTCAAATTTAGTCTCCAGATATTTTCTTTACAGCCTTTAAGGGATTCCACCTGCTGCATGGCTTGAAGAAAATAAATAAAAGAAATGACCCATCCGATGACCTATTCATCTTGGTTATAATTAACATTAACATATAAGGTCTCCAAGACAGTATTTATTAACGCACCCTGTCTACAGGTTACGGTGCGATATTATTTTATTTTATTTTATTTTAAGGGTTTACACCTATGGCCCATTATCAAGCCACATACCCATTACAGGTACTAGAACTTTTTAGCATCGTCTTTCCGATATTAAAAGTCCATAAAATTGTGTCAGATATTTTCCTTTCGGTAGGTATTAATTCATCAACCTATTGTGTCGAATCTCGTCGATCCATAGCTTCAACAAATTAATTTATAAGATAAATTAAAATGAATCTTCCAATCATTTATGGCTCACTATATTCTTTTGGTCTATTACCGAAGAATAATTTTCACCACAAACAAGATTTAACTTGTTTCTAGATCTCATGAGTTAGATACCCTGTCACTACATTGATTAAGCGATGGTGGTGACAGATTTCCGACGCCCTAGTTTTGCTCTCGAAGACTAGGAACTCCGCCAGAAGGTACAACGGACTTATTTATTTTAAATAAATTGTTGCTTCCTTACTTTATTTTCATCATTGATCAAGATCCGAATTGCTATCGCGTTACCCAACCAAGCTCAAGATATATGTCTAACATAGTATCGAGGGCCTTCCCAGTGCATTCGCTGGTTCTGCAAGGTTGGTTTTATCGCTACTCGCCACCGGCTGCTGTCTAGAAAATAAAGGCCTGGCACCAATTGGTTAACCGTATAACAATTGGTAAACAATCCAATACTTTCGAAATAATACTCTTTTTATGGTGAGTAAAATTCTACTTGTAATGAAAATAATAAGATCCAACTATAAATAATTTTCAAATAGCTGACCATAGAAATTACGCATAGACGGACGTTTACTAAACAAGCGAGCCCTTGTGCCTATTATGCAAGATTCCACCCAGTTTCCCAGTGTGGTTATCGTAATAGGTGCAATTTATTTAAAAAGGCGCAGACATCGTTACCCTTTGTTAAAATTGATATTAACACGTTAATTCTGTTCCATATAATAATTGAAAGGACATTATGACCCTTTGTTAAAATGAACCACTCAGCACTGATTCACTAATGTGCAATCCCAAATATTCAGTTAAAACAAATACCCTCCGAGTTTATACTTGATGATCGTTTGGGGCCTGAATTGGTAATTTTACCGAGTACCACCCATCCATTGATCATATAAACCCCCCGGTAGTTTTGCCATTGGAAGTGGTCAAACCAACGCTTCCTAGACAGTATTTCTTTTAACCTGCAAAAATGGGACACATTAACCCTCTGTTAAAATGAAGAGTGGAGCACTAATTCACCATAATGCAATCCGAACAATTATTATACTTCCCGCCTAAGTTTTCCATATTAATAAAAACTAATTCATAACGATGCAATCTGACCACTCCTTCTTAAAAATGCTATCCATCCATAAACCTCCGTTTAGCGATGACTATGGCCACTATAAGTTTATATTTATAGCTTTCACTTATTATCATCCTACTATGATTCAAGGGTTTACACCTATGGCTCATTTCGTTAAGCCACATGCCCATTACAGGCACTAGAACTTTTTAGTATCGTCTTTCCGATATTAAAAGTCCATAAAATTATGTCACTTTCTTTCAAGTTGTCAGGGTTTTCCTTTCGGTGAGTATTACCATCAACTCAGTGTGTCGAAGCTTTTCTCCTTCGATCAGGATTTCGATTTGCCCTTTTGGTGAACATATCTATTCAGTTCAGTGTGTCGAATCTCGTCGATCCAAGGCATTGCTGTCTTTCCAGCTTGCTCCGTATTGTCACCATTTGTTCCAGTTTGTTTACTTATGGATGAGATGCTTTCGCACTGGTTAAGTTGGGTCTTATTATCTCTACCTGGTAGTTTTGCTCTCGATGACCTACAAACACCGCAAGAAGGTGCAACGGACTTTACAATATCATGAAGGATGAATCAGCATCCAAAATGAACTCCAAATAAGATAAATTCTCTATACTCAGAAAAGATATGATGCTTCCCAGTCCCTACACTACGTCGTTGCAGTGCATGAAGTTTTGTCTATACACACGTAACTCCTGATATTCAAGAGGTGCTTCTCATGACAAAAATTCCGCGCTACTGGGTTGCCCGACTCTATAACTTTCCTCATTTTAAAGAATTTTATTAAATGGAATTTATAATGAACATATTTCATTACTTACACTTATATTTTAATAAGAACTTCATGAAATTGCATGTTGTTTTGGGGCTTCCGATATACTAATTAATCAAAATCATGTGAGGTGCAATAATAGTAATAATAATGGTAGATTCATGCATAAATTGATCGGTGAACTTTTACTAACGAAATACTAGTATCTTAAAATCAATTCACCTCATATACAAACTATTTTTTTGATGAAATTTTTGTAGCAAACGATTCGCATAGTATAATAAAACAAAGTTACAGAGTAATATTTTTTATTAATTGGGCATTTTTAGTTATTACATTAGCAGGAATTACTCTAAGACTAGTAAATATTTAAAAAAATTGATTCACCTCATGTACATACAATTTTTTTTTGACTATTTTTACAATAAACGATTCGCATAGGATAACGAAACAAATTTACAGAGCAAAATTTTCGATTAATTTAACATTTTTATGTGTCGAAGCAATTTTTTGTTTCAAACCACCTGATCAGTCATGTGACATGATAATTACTGTGGTATTCTATTGGCGGTATTGTTCGTAAAAATTTGTACTACGTAAAAATCTGTACTATTCATTTTTACTATTATACCTGATATAGATTGATTAATTAGTATGTCGGAAGCCCCAATGTTGTTTCCTGTTTAAGTCATCTTTCATCATAGTGAACAGTGACAACTACGTGTACAAAGCTAATCTCTTAACTTTACACTGTTGTTTGCTACTTACCTACTCTGGAGGACAGAAACTCTTGTACCAATTGATTTTAAGACAAAACAATTGGTAAACAAACAAGGAGATTAATATAATTAACCCCTATTTGCATTATAATCTAAATCCACTTCGTAACTAGAGATTAGCGTGATTGTTCTATTCTAATACTATATCTAGAGATTAGCGCCTTCTCCATTCAGGTCTTTGTTTCCTTTTGCTCAAGATCCGAATTACTATCCCGTTACCCTATCAGCCCGTCAAAAACGTTCTAATTACCGTTTGGTCCTGTTAACCAGTGTGGATTTGCACCACCAAACCTTAACGATAATTTAACAGCTAAATTTCGGGGTTCACAGTGCCATTGCTGTTTCTGCAAGATAGGCTTTCTCAGTATACGTAACCGGCTGCTGGCTGAAGTATCAAACCTATGTAAGAAGAGGGTTTCTCTGAGTGATTACTGGAATATCACAAAATGGGTCTCTCTGTTAACGTAGGTTTCCTTAGATTATAAAACAAATAACTGGTATTATAACCAGTTTCTTAACAATGATTCATGGGGGTTGTTTACCATCAGCTCATGTTTCAAGCCGTGCTAAGAACGTCACTACAGAAAACCTGTCGTCACCCAGGTTAGACTCCCCTCTACATGCATTTATAAGATGCACTGGGGTAAACCGTAGTTGTTGTTAGCTCTCGATACGCACTCATACGCGGAAGACAAAGTATGAGATACCAGAATGAATTAACATTCTTCTATTGTAAAAGGTAATAGCTTTACAATTAGAGGTTCTTTAGAACCGGTATTGTGTACTCATAGGAGGACATTCGTCTGATTGGTTAATTTTGGTAGATCTACCCGTGATTTTCCGTGATAGTTAACCAATCAAA
>CAJVPZ010003450.1:0-11001 GCA_910592135.1 Racocetra fulgida | reverse complement strand
CAAGTATCTGTGATACTTGATTCAAAACTAATACTAATAATTTAAACTTTATATACCTTGCTCAATTCATTACTTATTATTATAAAGCATAGTTTAAGCGTCTACCAACCTGTATTCTACTTGAGTTTGAAAAATATAGAAAATATGAATACTCATTTGATCGTTTTACATATAAACAATTTAAAAGAAATGCATTGCAATTTTGAAAATTCACCTCCTCCTCAACTAAAGAATTAAAACCTTTAGCTGTATAGCTATTTGGGATCTGTATTAATACAGCATCTGTAAAATGATTATGAAGTTCTATGGGATTTATCCATACTAACTGACGAAATCTCCCCAAGTGAGTATTATTGTAATTATTACAATATTGTTTGTTGATTTATTTTTATTTTTATTTTATTTTTTTTTACAAATTAATTAAATTGTATAATAAAAAAGTGTTAGTCATGTGCCAAATTCATGCTTCAATTAACTTCACTCAACAAAAAAAACTATACAAACCTTCTAATAATCTAGCATGTCAAAGTGTTGAACCTGAACAAGCTAAACAAAATGAATTAGACGATCAAGATGAATTGGATGAAAAAAACAATTCTGAAGAAGATACTGAAACTAATATATCAAATACAATAGCATAGAAAAGTTAATTACAAAAGTGGAAGCAAATGTTATATAATGAAGAAACTGCTATATTAAAAAAAGAAGAAGTGGAACATGAGAATGAAGAATATATTATGAGTAGTAATTTGTTAAGTAATTATACACATCTGGCAATTGATCATAAAGCAAAGTGAAAGTTGAGTAGTCTATTCAGCCTACTTTTTGAAAAACCAAGCTATATAAATTCTGATAGTTAGCTTTTAATAAAATTATATTGATAATAAAATTGCAAATCTCACACTTCATTTGTAAAATATTTAATATAAAAAATTTATTTGAAGCTTTCAATCTTAAATATATTACAAATACAGATTGCACCCAAAATAATTAACATGATTCTGTTTAAATTTGATTTGAAGTTAAATTCAAATATATAGATCTTTTTTTTTATTATTCATATTCTATCACTATTGTATTATTTTAAAAGAATTATTTAAATAAATAGAATTTACTATTGCTAGCAAGATAGAAATTCGGTTTGATTAGATACTTGTTTTATATTGACAAAATATGTTATATAAGTTTTTATATTATTTTAATCAAAGCCTCCTGAAATTTTGTACAATAGATTTTTGAATGCTTAGTTTTATAATAAAAGTTTGAGATCAAGTAAAGCAATTCTGATGATATTTGCATATAGTTCGATAACAATATTATTTTTTAGAAGGTTTTAAGATAAGGCCTTGTTCGTATCTTTATTAATAATTTTTAGAATAGCAACAATATAAATTATTACAATGCAGTTGCCAAAGCTTCTACTTATAAGAATTTGTAAAACTACTACTATTTGTATCAGTACAAATAAAAAAGAAAATTACATGCAAGAATAAGAGCTCAGACAGTGAAAAATTTATTTGCGACCTAAACCTACTAGAGTAATCAGAGACTCACCTAGATTACTATAGTTAAGATATAATTTAAAGAGATACTGTACTTGGCCTAATGTATAGACCAAGCATCAATTTTTTTTGGCCTAACCAGCCAGTGGACAGACTCCAGTATGTGAATGTAGTTGATCAGGTAATTCACATGAACAAGAATATGTATATGTTCTTCTTATACAATTAGTATTTTTGGATTGTTGATTTGCAACTAAGTTGTTGGAGTCTAAGTCATCAAGATGTTGAGTGGTATTAGAGTATTTGGAGTATAGGTAAGTTAGGTGTTTTTGTTTTTTCTAGTTAGCGAAGTTTGCACAATAAGATTTCCATACTTGGTCGTATAATTGTTCATTAATTTTAAGTAATAAGTTAATTATAGTGTTAGATGCTATTTTATAGAGAATATTATAATTTTGAATGGTTTGAACCAGAGATTGAGGAATCAAACCCTTAAGAGTAAGTTCTATGTGATATGAGTAGGGTTGGAGAGCTATATTATAAAATGCTTTATGTTTAAGAACTTTTTGAATTAAATCTTCTAGTTCGTTATTAGATATATTAAGTTTAGCGGAATGGAAATAGTCTGTGATAGTGGATATGATTAATTGATGAAGTAATGATGAATTAGCACAGGTGCACCAGTATGATGGAGAGTCTGGAGAATTGTAATAAAAGCAGTTATCACTATGAAAGATCTTGGGATATAGTATATGGTAGAGAGAGTATATGGAAAGCTTATTAAGTAGTGTCTTGATTTTGAAGGACTTAAGATGATTAAGTTTGAAGTTTGTAAGATTGTATGTGGGTTTGTGATTGTGGTTAAAATAGAGCCAGGTAGATATCCAGTCTATTTGTTGATTCAGTAATGACTATTCATTGTTCTATTTTTGAGATGACCACATTGCTAAGATATAAGCTTTGCAGATAGTTTTAATAAAGTATCTGGTAGAGTATTCTACTGAATACAGTTCTTCTTCCCATTGAAGAATATGGTATGGGTTATAAATGTTAGTGTAATTAAAGTCTAATGATGTTTGGAGCATGTGTTGTTTAGCTAGAGAATCAGCTAAATTATTAAAAGTATTGTCAGAGTAAGCTTGAACCTTATAAAAGGTAATATGTAGGTTAAAAGATTAAATTAAGTTAAGAAGAGAATGCTACAGAGGCTATGTGTTAAATTTTAGAAGTTTGTTAAAGTTGGTTGTAGTAGAGTTAAGCTTATTAAATTTGGTAATAACAGATTGTGAATCTGTATAAATATTAATAAAAGAGTTGCGTAGAGTAGTTGATATTGCAGATAAAATAGATAGAAGTTCAGCTTTATAAGAAGTTGGCCATAAGTAAATCTTGGCTGAAAATTTGTGAATTATTTGATTGTTGTTATCTACTTGAACCCAGCCTATACCCATAGAGTACTGGTTGGTACCTATATTGATAACTGATTCATCAGTATAGAAGTTAAAGGAGTTATGAGTAGAATTGAATATAGATATTTCAATTAAATTGTTTGTTTTATCACTAGTGTGAAAGATTTCTAAAGCAGCCGAATGGCAAATAGGAATAGATAGAAGTATAGAAGGTAGAGCAGAAGTTGTTGGGTATTTAACAGCTGTTGAAAAAATAAGATCCATGTAGTTAGCATTAAATTTAAAGGAATTTGATGAAGTTCTACCAAAGAACTATATGGATATAATAGCTAATATATTAACAGTGCAGACTAAACTTATTCTGTTTAAATTAAGATAACAGCTAGGGCATGGGCTACAATCAACAGATAGGAGTAGATAATATTCTGTATTATCAGTATTAATATTAGTTTGCTAATAAGTAATAGAGATTTGGTTAGAGTCTAAAAGACATGTTCGAATTTTGCCTATGATGATCTTACTATCATTGAGGAAAGTAGCCATGGTTTGGAACTTTTAGGAAGATTGTAAGTATTATATGCAAAGATATTGACACCATGTTGTTGATACTGTGTATATAGAGAGCGCTAGTATTTGTTTTTAAGAACTATATCTTCAAGTATTTAGAACCAAAGAGGTTTTCTACCTTTAGGTAGGTGTAAGATCCTGGGAGAGAGATGATTCCATTCTATAAGTGTAGTATTGTCCACTGTATATACTTGTTCAAGGTAAAGTAATTTTAATTTTCTAAGTTAATATTTGAAGATAATGTACTTAGGGTTGGGTATAAGTATTTTTTCTAGTAGTTAAAAGTTATGTTGGATTGTATTAGGCCATAGAATGTTAGAGTTTGCTGTGATAAATATATTGAGATGTTTAAGAAGCTGAATAATCTTAAAGTTAAGTGTGAATTTGTTAGGACTATCTATTATGGGTTGTGGGTATTTAAAAATATATATAATTATTTTTGAACCTAGACCAATTTTATATATTATGTGATAATATTTTAGTCTGGATCCAAAAATAATTACCCATATTTATAGTTAACCATAAATTGTTTTGTAGTTGTTGGAGTTTAATACGAATAGTAGTTTCTAAAAGGTGTGGATTATTTATACGTTAGAGAAAGTTGGTTATATAGTACTGTAATTAGATGTCTCAAATACTGCGAATATTATATAAATATAGATTTAACATAGTACTATTTGGAATTGATCTTGTAAAATGGGATTTGTATTTGGCAATTATGAGATATTTGGATAAAATGTTGTTGCATATAGTATATGAAAGCACTATGTTGTGAATTCTATATTCAAGTGTAGGAATAATAACAGTATTGATAATGTATATAATCTGTTTATCAGTAATTTTCTTTGTGCTAGCAGTATATGCTAGTTGGAATGTTTTGTTTTGAATAAGTTTAATCTGTTTAGATTGTTTGTTATTTAGAGTGAACCAGCAATCCAAGAATTTAAAGGGTTGATTAGCTGAGATAGAGTGGATTGTTAAGTTTATAAAAGGGATAAAGGAGGGTTTAGCATTGGTAACTAGTATAAATTTAGTTGGATTGATTTGTATATCTGCCATCTGATAAAAAGATGAAGCTGTCTCAGTAATTTGAATCATTTCTTCTTTAAATTGAGCTATCCACAGTATATCATCCATATAGACTAATACAGAGATTGAAGCTTGAAGATGTTGACTAGTTCTGGGTTGTAAGTTAGTTTGCCATGAGGTAGAAAGTGTGTATCTCGTGAAGTGTGAGGAGATTTTATAAATAAGAGGATCATAATAAATTCTCTAAAAAAGAGATGTAATAGTTTTATCTTGGTCAATGTTATTTTTGACTGTATAAGAGTTGGTAAATCTAAGGTTAGTAATGACCTTATTTTGCCAATTAGATAGGAGGTTGGTAAGTATATTAATAAGTTTGAGTGGTATATTGATATGTTAAAGAGATAATTTGAACAAGTTAAGATTAACAGAGTCATAGACTTTGCTCATATACTGGGATAGAAGCCAAAGCTCTTTAGAGTTGCAGGCAGCTTTTTCGACTGTATTGTTAAGTATGTGGATAGGAATTGCAGTACAGTTGCCTGAAAGTGCAATATAATTGTAAGAAGAGAGGATTTGGTGTTTGGTGAATATATGATTTAGTCGATTTGTTAAAAGTTTTGTATATAGTTTTTTGATATGCTTCAAAAGATTAATAGGTCTGGTATTAGTTAGGTTGCCATTAAAGATAGGTTTTTTGGAAATTGAGAAGATTCTTTCCTTATTCTATTGTTTGGGAATTGAATTAGTAGTGATGTATCTGTTAAACAAAGCAGTGATTGCTTATAAAAAGAGAGGCCAGCATGTTTAAGCATCTCGTAGCTAATTCCAGAGGGGCCACAAGCTTTATTGTTAAGGAGTTGTAACAAGGTAGTAGAAACTTCTTCTAATGTGAATTTACTAAAGGCGCTATTATACCATTTGGTTTGAATATTAGTTCTTGGTTTATATTCGCTTTGCTATGTGAAGTTAAATATTTGCTGATTAATGTGTCAATGATTGGTCCATTTATCAAAGTGTTGTTGTATGTGTAATTTGATTTCTTGTGTGTCTGTAATGATATTGTCATCTGTTTTAATATTATCAAATCTAACAGGGTCTTTATGATGGTTAAGTATGCTATTGATCATAGCTTTAGGATTAGAGAGAAGTTTATCACATCTTTTAAGAATATTATCGTTAATTTGTTAACAAATTTCCTTAATGTTTTCAATATTGTGAGCATGGTATAATGCTTTCCATTCATCATTACAAGAATTTAGCCAATTGGCTAAAAGAGAATGTTCATTTGGTAAGTGTGTGATATTTAGTTGGTGAGTACTATTGAGTTGGTCAATAGTAGAGTTATGTTGGATAGATATAGATAATTTGTTTTTAAGTGATATTTTCATTTGTTGGATTATGTTACAAAGTTTTTTGAGGTGGTGATGTAATAAAGATGCTTTGGATGAGTATATATATTAGAAGTTTCGAACAGTGAATTTTTTACTAGGAATGTGCTGTAAAACAGCATTAATGGTATTGGTCTGTATTTTGTGCCAAGTATATTCAAGAGTTTCAGATATGTCTATAGATAATGGTGTTTTATTAGTTCTGAGGTTAGACGAGATTTGTTTAGAGTATAATTGCCATTATTCATTGCTTATATTTTTGTAAATAAATACTCTTTTTCGAGTTTTAGTTGTAATTCAGCATTTGCCTGTAAAGGCATATGGAAATGTCTATGAGAAATTAAGATTTTATGATTACTTCTAGTACTTGTATTTGGATCATTTATATAGAAGGAGGTTAAATAACAAAGAATTGAATAGTTGGCCCAAATAAAGTCAATACCACTTTGAGCTCTACTGCTTTGCTATGTAATTGTTGATGATTGGGTGTGAATAGCCAGGTTATACATATTGTTATACTGGAGGTATTAAAGTAGTTTGTATTTAATAGAAAGTGAGTGAGAGTTATCCTCAGAGGCATTAAAGGCTCCCAAAACAATAGTTTGAAGGTTTATTGTAGCTGCTTGTTGTATCCATTGTATAATGGTATTTTGTATTTGCAGTCTTAGTTGAAGATCGTCACAGAGTAAATAGACCAAAATGATTCTGAACTTAAAATCATATTTAAAAAAGATGTCTATAGCTATTGTATATCCTGAGATAGTAAGAATTTTGTAAATGTGAGGTTTAATCCAATTATTAATCATGATAGCTGTATCAGCTTTGGAGCTATTGGTGCATGATCAGTAGTATATAAAGTGTTTAGATTTTTGAATTTTGGTAATAGGGTTTATGTCAGCTATTTTAGTTTCTGTAATACCAATAATGTTGAGGTTATTAATAAGACAGTAATTCTTCCAAATTTGTTGTTTAAGATTAGTATTGTATTCTCTAACATTGTGAATACAGATATTTAGATTGAGTGGTTGAGAGTGAGTAGTTGATGGAAAGGTAGGGGTGTTCAATTGTGATTTTAGAGAAATATTATAGGAATCGTAGGTTGATAGTATATAATGATTTAGAAGTTTGTTAAATTCATGTAGTAAGTACACATGTGCTTCAGTTTTGTTACTATTAACAGTAATGAAGAAGTAGTTAGCCAAATAGTTGGCATTGTTTTATCATATATGATGTAGGAAAGAATTAATAGTTTGTGGTTTACTTAATAAAGGAAGATTGTAATATATGAGAAATTTGTTATAGCATTTTTCCAAATCATAGAAGTTTGATAATATTGGTAATGATTTGAACAAGGAAGCTTCTGCAAAGTCGCTTGCTGTTTCAAGCTCAGTTCTCACAGCTGCGCAGGATTCCATAGTTTGCCTTGTATGTTAGATCTGACTGTTATATAAATGGTTCTTCACGTAAATAAACTTAACCACCTGTCCACTTACATCATTCTCTTCTGAAAATGGCCCACTTGAAGTGGAGAACATAATAATTTCAGAAGCAGTGGCTGTTGATAACAATATTATATATTTTTTAACTTTTAAATAATAATAATTAATAAAAAATAATATTTCTTTTAAATAAATATTTCAAACTTTATATAAACAGGATAAAAAAAGTTAATCATTTTATAAAATTCTAAGAGATGCAAATCTTTAAATATAAGAATAAAGAGTTAACCTTTTTAATTTTGACTAATTACAGCTTTTAATAATTAGTCAATCAAACAAATTTCTATCCTGCTACTATTGCTATCTGCTATATAAATATGTAATATTTATTCTCTAATTAGTTGATACTGATATGATATACATGATTATAGTCTTGCATTTTGATTAGTTAATATAATATTCGTTTCAATAAAAAAAATTTTAACTGAAATCACTAAAATGTTGGAAAATCTGGACATCCAGTGGAAGTTCTAGCTTCTAGTTAACAACACTGCTATAGAACATGCTATTTGATCAAAAAGCATGCTCTTATTATGTAATATAGGGCTATTATATAATTGGTCAATTATTAAATTGGCCAATTAGAATTAAAGCCTACTATTGCTAATTACAATAATATATAATATATATATCTATAGAGAGCATATCCTGGGCATAGAGGAGCATGCCCTTCGCAAAGATATGCTCTCAGAAGCATACTCCAAAAATTTGCTATGCCTTCAACTCTAATCCAAATTAAGCAACTGAACATGTTTAAAGTTAATACAATTAAGCAACATGCTTCAACCAAAAGAAACTATTTAAACAATATTTCAAGACTAATGGTGCCTCTTAACTACTCTGTCTAGTTTAGTTTAGTTTAGTTTAAATCTGCTATTTTTGTTTTTTTTGTATAGATTAGATATATTATTAGAATAGAGTTAGATACAGAGCTTTTTTATCTTATAATATATAATTTTTGATAGTTTGATACAAACTTATAATTGTAACTATCAGATTTTTACTCTCGTTTTTTCTCTTTTCTCTTTTTAGTATTAGTATTAGTATTAATATTTTTTCTTTTTTTTCTTTTTTATATGAAAAGATATTATTAGATTGGTGATATTCTATTATAGGGTAGTGGTCTGATGTGGCTTTTTAAATAGGTGATCTTTAGATTTTCTATTAATTTATCATAATATGTCTTTTGTAATTATATTTGTCTAGTACAGCAGATCACTTATAAGTGCTCTTAGAAGTAACTGCAAGATGTCAAGTCTAAATATTAAGCTAAAAGTATCTTATACAGCCTGCAACAAGACAATCTTAATAAATGATTACTAGCAAGATTGCCAAAGTTAAAAAAAAATAAAATAAAATAAAGCTTTTAAAAAAATTATCAATTCTCTCTGATGATTACTTATACCAAACTTATGGTTAACAAAAAACAAAAACTTGTTGAAAAAAATAGAAGAGATAACTACTAATAACAGTTTTTCAGAGGTCAAGAATTTTAATATTTCATATGAATTCCTCTATATATTTAGATAACTAGCAAGAAGGTAATACTTTTGTGCAAAAAATTTTAATAGAAGCACTGCTTCTATTAATAAAGTTAAAGTTAGTTGGTCTAAAGAGAATAATAAATAAGTTTTTAACACTTTCCTTACCAAAGTTTAAAGCTACCTGTAAACTGAAACTCTTCTCTATACCCTACCTTTAGCCTTTATAAAATTTTACTAAAAAGTAAAAAATATAATGTACCCCTATCAAAAGATCAACAACAATGATTACTATTAAAAAAGAAATATATGTATATGTGTATATATTTTGGGTTAATAGTATCAGATACTTTTTCTTTAAGAGGTTGCAGTAGTTATACTAAGAGCAACCAATTTGCCAATTTGAGTTGACAAACAACAGCTTGTTAACTTTGCTCAGGAAGTTACAGGTTAAAACATTGCAAAAAATTTGCTAGAACCACAATAGAAATTTTAAACTTAGATTTCTACTTTAAAACTAGATAGTTTTTAATATTTTTAAATTCTAAATATAGATATAAATAACTAGCATTAATGCAAGGCCTATAGTTGGAAGTAGAATTGCTTGCCACTTAAGGAATTTCATAATGTTAAGCTGGTCTTTAACAAGATAGGTCATTAAAGCAACTATGCAATATGGTTCTAGTAATACACTATATAAAGAAGTACAAATAAATTAGTTAGTACCACTATATCAGAAAAAGAATATTAAATTCTGGGTAGACAAATCAGTGATGACAGCAAAACTTGGCTTGAGATATAGATTAGTAGTATTTAGACAAATAAGTGGATGATTAGAGTATTCATAGAAAGAGATGATATATAAAGAATGCAAACCAGTTAAGGCAATGCAAATCTAAGATAAGTTCTTAATTTGACAATATAATACCAACTCTGTTATATAGTAAACCTAACTAGGCAGCAAGTTTCTGGCTTGAGATATGATGCTATTAGGCCATCTGCACCAATTACAATTGTACAAATAAAATATCTTAATAGAACATCATAGTAGATCGTATTTGCAGATATACTAACTTGGAAGCTCATTAGAAGCGAACATCTGATATACCAAATTAGAAGTTATAACTGATTATATGAAATGTGAAAGTGCTTATTTTTAGAAAAATACAATACCTTAGCATTTATTTTGTTAAAAAAATACTATATACTTTATTATATTTAATAAGCAATCTATGAGATACCTAGACAAAATTTTTTTTTTATATAAATTTTATTATAAGTGCGAATATGCAGTGCTTCTATTTAAACCTTGTTTTTTATTAAGTAAATCACTTTTAGATTATAACAAAAGTTGTAGAGCTTATCAAAATGCATCTAATAGTAGAAGAATAGTAAAAGAACATTAAAATTGGCCTGGTGGTTTTTGAGAAATTTTTAAAAAACTTCTTTTTTATATATAAAATTTCTTTAAAAAATTTAATTTTTTTTAAAAAAATTTTATATATAAAAAAAAGTTTTAAAAATTTCTCAAAAAATATCAAACTAATTTTGATGTATTTTGATAAGCTCTACAATTTTTTTTATAAACCCAAAAGTAATTTACTTAATAAAAAAAGTTTTAAATAAAGCACTGCATATTTATACTTATAGTAAAATTTATATATAAAAAAATTTTTGTTCAGGTATCTTATTATTATTATAATTACAATCTAATTTACAATAGAATACTAAAAATAATAATAATAAAATAATTTTTTTTTTTTTTTAAAGGGTGGTATCTTTTGCCTAAGTCTTTTATTATGTATATTATAATTACAAATTATATGATAACTATAGCATAACTAGTAAGACTTCAGCTTAGGACTATTTTATCCACAAATGCATATCTTTATCTGATTTATCTAACCCTATTTTTAGTATATTTTAGGATTTCTATACTATAATATTAAATTTAATATATTCCCCATATACTATATAAACTTCCAGATTGGTAGAATTTTTCTGCTATCATACTTAAGTACTTCAATTTGATGACACACCTATCTATACATAGAGTCCTACTCAGGTGACTCCTTAGACTGCTCTCCTTCATCTAGCCGATCTTCATACCTTTTCAGTGGTAGATT
>CAJVPZ010003449.1:0-11002 GCA_910592135.1 Racocetra fulgida | reverse complement strand
ATAAAGCCTCTTCAGATAAACTAATTAGATTATTTGATTTGCTTTTATACTTAGAAGACGATATAGTGACAATTCAGAAAAAATCAGTATTGGATATTCTAACTAAGAAAAGGCAGAAGAAGCTGATAAAAATGCAAGAGCATATCTTTAAAAGTTTGAGGAATTTCACGGTCCCTTAGAAGATGATCTAGGTGTGATATTACCAAAATATGTTGAAATGGAGGTAAAGAAAATTTGGTTTACTAGAGAGGAACTTCCACTATTTCCAAATCTTACTCCTTAACAATTGCACAAAGTTTTTGTAAAAAATTCAGCTAGTACTAATTAATGCCCATATTTAGAACAAGTTAGCTAATTTATATTCTTTTTGTTACACATAAGTACACACATTGTAGATCAACAAAAAATCTTCTGAGTTTATTAATATTTTGATAATACCGATCTTTAGCATATTTTACAAATAGTCCATCAACTCAATAAAGCCATTTAATTACTGCATACTGGATTACTTTAGCAGAGTTTATTCACTTTTTCCATAAATAATATATCTTCTAGATAATTAATGATACACAATTCTTTTTATATAATGCTAGTTGAACTTTAAAATACCTATATTTAGGGTCATTACCTATTTGCTTATAGCTGATCAAATTATTTTTAATATGAAATACAAAATTTTCCCAGTAATCTCTATTATATATTTCATATCCTAGTTTTAATAAACACTTGCGTACGTATTTGGGTGAACGATACTTTGCAAATCATAATCAAACTTCTGGTATTTTAAAATTATTGATATAGTTTAAACCATATTCGGTTAATATGTATCAGGTATAATTATTTTTTGTCCATTCTTTAAAAATATCTATTGTGGAGTAATAGCTTTTTGAGTCTTGAATATTGTACATGTTTTTATTTCAAACACATAGATTTTATTAACTAAGACTTTTTATTTAATAAGTATAAGACAGGGTTGCTAGATCTTCACCGGCAATCGTGAATAAAAAATTTAGCTTAAGGGTAAGTGTGGTTAATAAGTTGGTTTGCATATATAACTTTACTTAAAAAATATCTAATAGGTCTGATTATTTTCAGATAGATTTATTGCAAAGCAGACCCAAAGAGACAAAACTGGGTTATAGCAAACTAATCTAAATACTCCTATATTAGTCATAGATATTCTTAATTTCAGAAGTATTCTCATTAATTGGCTTGAGTGTGAGAGCTAGAGTTTCGAGTTCAGGCTCTGGATCTGAGTCAAGGTCAGAATTGAAAGTATCAACCTCAGTATAATATTTTTCAGAATCAAACTGGTCTATATTATGTTTCATTGTAATTCTGCTAAGTAATTCAAGATGTTGCGAGGTTGATTTTGACTGCTATGAACTCTAGAAGCATGTTTATCTCTAATTTTTCTTAATCGTTTGGCTGTAATACTATATAGTTTTAAAAATTTACTAAATATTCCTATACTGCTTTTTCTACTAATACTATAGACAGGATCACGTAACTTTCTAGTTGCTATTGCATCTTGGATCCAGGTAAGCAATTCTTTTGCATGTTCTGGATTCTTTTCTATGGATAGAAATTGCTGAGGTTTAGAATTATTTTTTGCTTCTCCTTTGTTTTTAATATACCCGATACAATACCAAGAATAATCAGGCTTGTACCATTCAGGAGGATTCGATTCACCAGATTCATAATGGATAATACGAAGAATGGCAACTTCGGCGGGTCTCATGCTCAACATCATAATTACATCTGCAAGATCTTGTATAGTAGAGATTTTAGTAGTATTGATATTTTGAATTCTTCTAAGTCCTTCCTCTAAGGAAAAATGTTTGGAAGTTTTAGGTGGGTTGGGTAATTGCTGTTCGAGTTGTCTCTTTTGAATTTCATTAAAAGCTCAAGTAACTTCTGGCAATTTGGTATATATATCAATTTGCTCAGAACCAACCCTAGCTTTTGCTAACTCTCTACAAAATTGTGAAACACGAGAACTGGCTGCCACAATTGCTTCATCTGTATTATTTTTTGGCACAGCTAAGTCTAAAGCATGTAAGTAAATATCCCACACATCTCCAGTTTTTATTCAATATTGAGCTTTTTCCTTGATAGTAAGCCTTTTCTTTTTGTTATTCAGAATCAGAGCTTTTATTTGATTGTCTTTGAATAGACGCTAGCGAAAAGCTTCTTTTATGCTTTTGCGGGCTTTCTAATTTGGAAGCATAGCACCGAGTTCACTAGTATAGTCATGTAATTGAGATGGGTTGGATCTAGTAGACAAGTTATATTTTTCTAGAAACAGGTCTAAAAATGAAGTAAAGTTATTAGTTCTGGACTTTCAGATTTTTGAGGCAATTGCCATGATTATATTGATAATATATTTGACAAGTAGATCGTGATTATCTATTGACCTACTTATTCTTTTAAATTGAAATTAATTATCCGATCCTTTATTTATAGATTTTAGGAGATATGACTGCCTTATCCATAGATGAAAAAGTAATAAACCTAGACTATAGTTCATATCCAGAACCTGGCAAGTCCGGTATACAATTCTTAAATACATCAATCATTGCATGTAATTCATTCTGCTTTTTTCTGCAATAATTCTCTCTACTTTATATTTGCCTACATGATCATCGCATACATTATATTTAGACCTATTTAGCATACCACAATCTCTACAAGGAGTATATACTGGAGATTTACAATGATTATAACATCTTTCTGATTTACTACCTCGACTACAAATTTCTCTAGTTCTATTAATATGTAAGAATAGTATAATATCATCATAACTATATATAATAATTAATTTTATTTTAAAGATTTATCTATTGATTAATATAGTTTCAAAATAATACTATATATACTTTTTGTCAGATCAAATAACACGCATATACAAACAATGCACATATACAAATTAATAAAATAAGTTTATCTAGTGAAGCAAAAAAACATCTTCGTAAATCATTACAGCAACAGTGCTTAAATCAAAAGTCGGCCAAATATAATGAAGCAAAAAGGTTCTTCATAGGTTTAACAGATCTTGACTATAAACCTGGCTATAAAGAACATATATTTTATAAATACTGGCTTACATCTAATAGCATACTGATAAAAATGATACTGCGCTTTTAGATACATATCAACCTGAAGAGATTCATTCTCAATATATAATTCAAGTAGCAGGAAAAGGTTATATAGTGCTTAATCATCCTAATGAAGTTTATAGAATATTTGATACTCATGAATGTATCGATGGGAACCATCTCCTTCACTTAATTATTGATATTGATGCAAGGCAAAAACCAGATCCTTTTGATTCTAAACTTCCTTCTCTAGATAGTGAAAAAATTAATCGTGAAGATTTGATATCTAGAATTTTAGTCACTTGTATAAATGCACTAAGCCTTATTCTAGGATGTATACCTTTCTTAAATTCTTTTGCATTAGCAAGTTCATCGAACACCAATAAATGCAGTTGGTATATTGTCTATCCTTATGCTCGATTTATAGATTATAGAAAACTTAAAGGCTTTACTGAAAAAGTTATGGAATTAGTAGGAAATCCTTACTTGAAATTTATTGATGCTGGCCTTTCTAAGTTATGTTTTAGTCTTCAACTTTTTGGACTAGCAAAGGAAGGATGTATAAAAAAATCTGCTATTTCTTCTATTAGCAAAGGATTTAAAAATCTAGAGGATTATTTAGTCTAGCCGAAAGAGAATTATCCTGAAATCTTGCCTCGAACCTTTTCTTTTGAAGAGCCAGTAAAAGAATTTCAACCTATTGACGATGAAAATGCTTTGAGTAGAGGAGCCAATCTAGTTATTGCAAAATATGGGTGGCTTCAGATTGGAAGAATTGAGAAGGGATTCATCAACTTTCAAGCACAATCCATTAAAGAATGCCTTATATGTGATGTTAAACATAAAAAAGACCAACTCTATGAATTTATTCGAAAAAATGAACATTTTGTACTTAAGTATTATCATCAAAAACAATACAAGCCAGAGCACAAGGGCATTAGCTTTGATAAGGTATCAGACAAAGTTGAGTCGAAAGAAAAGCCTAAGTGGGAATTAAGTAAAAGAATTGCCAATGCTGTATTAAATCCACGTTAACTTCCTGAATTACATAGAGAAGTTATTAATGTTGAAAAGTTAAAAGATACTCCTGAGTCATATCCCGATTTCTTAAGTACTAAAAAAACAGCAACTCTTATTCATTCATCCCTAGCAATATGGAAAACTACCACCCTAAGAGAAATTATTATGGCTTCAAAATCTAAAGTAAATAATACTTTCTCATTACCGTGTTATATCTGGATCTCTTATCAAAAATCTCTGAGTAATGAATCAAAAACAAAACTTGATGAGTTAAGAGCATCAGGATTCTGAATCTGCAATTATCAGAATGTGCAAGGAGACTTATCTATAAACGAGTAGAACATTATTATAGTACAAGTTGAGAGTCTTTTTCGCATTAAATTTACAATCTAACTATTTATAGCTATTCTGGATGAGATCAATGCAATTATGCAACAAATGAATAGTGGCGCAAATGTACAAGAATCTGAGAACACAATGCGTGATGTATTAAGATCAGCTCAGCATATTTTAGCAATGGATGCATTTGCAAACAAAAGTATACTAACCTTCCTTAAGGCTTATTGTGATGAAAATGTCCAAGTAGTCGATAATAAATATCAGCCTCATATAAATGAAACAGTTGAAATTCTCTACGATCCAAATAGTGGAGCCGAAGCTATGCGAATAGGATATGGATTTTTGAAGCAGGGAAAATGTGTAGCTTTTGTATCAACTGGGCAGTAATGGCTAGAGCATTAGTAGAAAGAGCATCTAAATTAACAAAACCAGATAACTCACCTATCAAAGCTCATGCTTATTACAGAGATATGGATAGAAAACAATATCAAGAGGATTTCTCTGATATCAATACTGCTTGGAGTGAACTTGACTGTATAGCTTATACAAATACAGTGGAAGCAGATATATCTTTTAAGATTACAGATCATTTTGATATAGTTATAGCTATCATGAATATCACAACTCTGGTTCACGTTAAAGCACTTGCCCAAATGCTTTATCGAATTCGTGATTGTCCTCGTCACATTGTTTCAGTATTCTATCAGAAAAATTCTAATGAGCTTTTTCTCTCCTCAGGTTATGAAAATATTCATGCAGAACTTGTGAATGCTTGGCCTAATGATTTGCCAACAGCAATAAAAGGACACCATGAATGAGATAATAATATTATTTCTTATAAACTTGATGATTCTCTGACCGTGGTAATATTTATTGAAGTTGAACATCAAAAACATCTTTCTGCAAGAAATTTTATTAAGAAGTTTTGTAGTCTTATAGCCAGTACAGATGCAAATCTTCAACTAATAAAAATAGATGAGAACCAGGAAATTATAGAAAATCGTAAAAAAATTTGAAATTGGGTTAGAGCTAAAGCATTAGACATCAAGGAAACAGACTTTAGTGCAATTGCTACTGCTCAGAATCTTAGCACTGAAGAAGCAGAGTTTCTCAAGCTTGATCAAGAACATTCTGTTGAAGATATGATGGTGCTTAAGCATTTTTATATATAGAGCCTTTATAGTGGAAAGAATATGAGTATCGATAATTAGAATAAACTCTGCGACAAAGAATTTGTAGAACACTTTGGTCTACCTGAGCCTTGAAAGCATTTCTTACGACTTTCTCAATTCCGAAGACAGGGTTACGATGAAGAGAGTGCAATAGAAGACTCAAAAAACAAAGACATTGCACAATAGGAAGATACTTGTTATAAAGCTGAAGAGAATTTCGAGGATTCAGTAGCAAAGGATTTGCGCAAAACATACTCAGCGAATCATTAGGAAGCTATATGAGGGCTTTTTCAATTACTCAGTTTTACAGGTATAGATGATAAGCGAATTCTCTCTGATGATCAAGTAAAAGTTGCATTTGAAGCATCTTGTAAAAGATTTATAGAAATTCGAAATCAATCTTTATTACTCTTTGGCTTTAAATTTCGTGCAAAAGAAATACCAAATCTTAATTCAGCTATAAAGGCAAACAATGCAATTGTTGGCAATTGGTGTGGCTATACTATAAAAAGTAAATGAAAATTAGTAGGATCTAAAAAACAACAAATTTAGAAGTATTCATACCAAATAAATCGAAATCTCTATAAAGGACGTGGTTTTGATAATCAAGAAGAAATAACAGCTATAAAGGTAAATAATTTCAAATATCTCCTTATAAATTCAGTTCTTCCATCATATAAACAAAAGATAAATAATGAGATTCAGGATCTTTTTAATTTTGTATCTATTACTAATAATACTACTTCAGATTATACAAAGCATGAAGTTTTTGACTTATCTATTAATGCGATTAATGAAAAAGCTTTATCTTTAGAAATGCCAGCTTGAGATCAATCAATCGATTTAAATAAAATAAGTAAACATGAGAGTATCATACTCAAGATATATATCATGCCAATACTACTATTGGTGAAGCCAGTACAGTTGAGAAAAAAATACCCAAATCCTTAACTTCTCTATCTTTAGAATTTCTCATTAAAAATGAATCTGATATAGATATACTTATCTTCCATTTACAACAAAAATTTCAAATGTCTCAAGAAAAGCTAAAGCAATGGAGAACTAAGATTGCCTTTGAAATGTGGGATAATCATAATTATTAGAAAAAAGAGCGCGAGAGTATGAGTGAGGCGGATTTCTTGAAATACAAGCAAAAGTTTGAGACTAAATTGGGTATTCCTACTACTCTGTACAAAAAAGAACTGAAAAATAAATCTTTAGCAATCATTGAATATATATAATTCTTATATATATTTCAATAAGCAGGTACAAGGTATCAAGGCAATATTATCTAGTTAAGTAGTAATTTTGGAAAAAGAGAGATTGCTACATGTAACTAGTTATTTATCTCAGATAAAGAGATTTTTATCGCCTCTTACAATAAATAAAAAAAAAAATTCAAATTAAAAATTAATACAAAGCATAGAGTAAGTAGCCGATAACCATTTTTGGGTCATGGTAGATAGATCTCTCACCTGATTTACGTGTATATCCTATTAAAATTTCATATAAGTACTTTTGAGGTAATTTATCCAATAAACCATTTTTGTGTTGTATGATTTTATCTCAATATAGTTTTGGATATAATGCGTATGTAGTAGTATACTTCAAGTAGAGATAACTTATACCAAAAAATTTTGGGTCACCAAGTCAAGTAAAAAAAGTGAGTATCAAAAAAGTAATATGTCAAGGTTATCAAAAAAGTAATATGTCAAGGTTATCAAAATGTATACAAAAGAAATCAAATTTTTTAACATAGAGCAAAATACTCGAAGGCACTAACTATGCAAGAAAGAGTTCTAGGATCAAAAAATATAGCAAACTTTTGGTAATACGTCAAAGCAGAATATTATAAGAAAAAAGATAAGATAAATTTGTGCTTTGATGTATTACCAAATAGAAATAACAATTTGGCACTATGTGTCTTATTTTTTTGATCAATATTCGAAAGCATTAACTATGTAAGAAAGAGTTTTAAGATTGAAAATATAGCAAACTTTTGGTAATATGTCAAAGCAGAATATATAAAGAAAAAGATAAGATAAATTTGTACTTTGATGTATTACCAAATAGAGATAACAAATTGGCACTACATGCTTCATTCTTAATTGGTATTCGAATACTTCACACAAAGCCAGAATACAAATACTATTTTGGCACTACATGTTTCAAATCTGACCTTAACCTAGAAATTAACCAGAAAGCTAAGACACTATGTGCCAAGTTTAGGCATAACCCTTACATCAGGCCCACAAATAATGACACATCATCGTTGGTATATTTTTTTGCTTATGTGGGCCAACGACAGAAATCAGATATAGTTGCCAAACTAGCATATAATAGTTGGTGATCTAATGACAAAAATTAGCCACAGTTATCATTCAAGTGACGTGAAAATAGAAATCGAATGTTAAGCTACCTATATATCTTGATGGCCCTTGGATGATGATACAAATGTAATTTATATATCACCTGATCGCATTGTCATTATATGTATTAGAGTGATGACAAAAAATTGACCGCATCGTCATAAGTAGATATCAGTCTGGGTTATAAGTAGGCATCAGTTTGGACTATAAGTAGATAACATTCTAATGTAAGTAGAGCGCAATATATCTATATTGCGCTCTACTTAGTGTTTTTATTATATTTTTATTTATTATAAAATTATTATATTTTTGATTTATTTTTTTTTTTTTTTCGATGTTAAGATGAGGTCATGCCTCTTGTATCTTTATTAATTCTTAAGTTTGTACACTACTATACAACCTTGTTGCTCACTCATACACCTGCTAACTAAACTAATTTTTAAATACGAGGCTCAGACTACTTTATCTGTGATCTAAACCTACCAGAGTATTCTGTATCTCACCTCCGTATTATCTGGTTTTTTGTGCTTCACAACTAACTAATTTTAGTTACACAACTATATTCTCCCCATGACCCACAATCAAACCTCAGTGACTCCTAATTTGGTTCATTTGGGTAATCGGTCCCTAAAGGCCTCCCAGATTGGTGTGTCTGCTGAGAGCTTTTTGTGCACGTATCTCAAGCTAGGTCTCTGCTGCCTAGTTAGGTTCACCACATGACAAAGTTGGTACTACCTGACAGATTAGAACTTATCTTGGGTTTGCAGCAACTGAGTTATACCGATTTGCATTTCTTCATTTTTATGAATACCTAATACTCTCACTTATTTGCCCAGGTACTACTAATCCGTATCTCAAGCTAGGGACCTGCTGCTGCTGTCAGTTTGCCATCTACAGGTCTTTTATCGTTCCTTTTTTTTTTTGGTCTTTTATGTGCTTGTATACTTTTCTATCCCCTTTGTATTCTCTTTTATAATATTCGTTAGGAACTTGTTTCGTATATAGTAACCGATATACCTCCAGCCATTGGCCTTCGTTATACATATTGTACAACTTCTAACTTGGGGTATCTCAACTCTGGTTGGTGCAGCATTCATACTGATAAATCCTTAACTCTTTTTGTCATAGACTTCCATATAGGTGTAACCAAAGCTCCGATTTGATACATTTAATCATACAGGGATAGATACGCCCTCTACGTAAGTAACCTTCTATAGTAGATTATTTTGCAGGGCCAGAGGTGCTTCCAATTCCAGTTAAGGTATGATCCTTTATCACAGCCTATGGTTATGTATCACCGCTTCACTCATTACTCCAGTTTTGGCTACTTTCATATCACCCTTCTAAGCAAGTACCCTACAAGTTGGATGCAAGAATGTTGGTACTGCCTTCAGGTCATCCCAATCGGAGGACTAATTCAAATGATCTTCTGTATAATCTAACACTCTGTGATGCTACTATCACACGTAATGCCTACACTTCATAACCTGGTCTCCTTCCAGAAACTTCTTATTCTGGTTTCGTATTGCACTTGGACTTCCACAGAGCTTTGCATTTGATTTAATAGCTTCCATAGGTTACAGAAGCAAATTTTATTAAAATTTGCCTTCAGCCCAACTCAAACCATTGACTTAGTCTGTGGGGGTTGGGAGCTTAACCGCTAAGCTATGAGATCCAAACCCCATATTTTTGATTTATATTTAAGTAAATCTTGTTATTTTTAATTTTTTTTTTTTTTTTTACTTCAGCGATCCTTTCTTTATTTTATAAAATGGCTATAAAATACAAATGGTCATTCAATTAGCTAAATCTACATTATCCTCTATAAACTATTTAATGCCTATCCAAATAAAGAATCTCTTGATCTATTTCATTATCGTAATCTAATTCTATCTCACTAGAATTAAGTGCTAGAGTATGACCCAGGAGCAACCTGCCTAAGTGAATATTTTTTTTCACCAGGATCCTCAACTTTCTGAGGATTTGAGTCCCAGTATTAACAGATAGTTTCACCACCCTTGTCAGAATCACCGCTCTACAATAGAGTATTGCCAATCTGATAACACTTTCTCGTAAAGAAGTAAAAAAGAAAAAAAATTGGGTAAGTATATAAACGAAAATAGGGTAAGTACAGAAAAAAAACTAACAAAAAAGAAAATGACCAAATTTAAAGGAGTTAAAAGACTATTCTAAAATCTAAGAGAACTTGTCTACAGATATAAAAACTTGCTAACCAGGTAAAAAACTATCTACATGGTCGTAGAAATCTATATATAGAGCTATCTGACAGAAAAACAAACTAAAGTACACTTTATCCTATACTAAGGGCTAAAAATTATATGCATATGACTTCAAAATATTGCATATCTCATATAGTGTTCTAGTTACAACTCTCATATAAAATTCAATTCGGGTTCTAGAACATTCGACTTTAAAGCTTTGACACGTGATTGTTAGTTTTAATTCCAGCCTCAAAACTTCCTTCTCATACGAGTTTGTTGTTTTTTTAATTTGTCATATTGCAACTTGAGACTTTCTGAAAATAGAAGTAGTAAACAATGCCAATCTTTGCTGATTTTTTGGAGGGGGTAGCCAAATCTTTCACTTTTTGTCGAAAATTTTGAAAAAAAAGTGGCAAAGGAATACAAAGTTTTTGCAAGGTTTTACTATAGTGAGTGCTTTCCAAGTTGTTTCTTGTTCTTCTTTCCTTACTATCCACAGTTTCTCTTTTATTTAATCACTACCAGAAAAACACTTTTGGCTTGGATGTTGAATATAGGAGAGAGTCCACCAAAAGAAGAAAAGGCTTGACTCAACCTAAAAACCGCTTTTTTAATGCTCGCTCCTCGATGTATCATATTAAAGGCTTCATCAACAGTGACTGAAAGAAGAAACTTGGGTAGTTTTAGATGTCAGACTTCGAATTTTTCAACTTGAGTTGGTTGAAAACGGTTGGTCCAAGTAATCATTAGAGAGAGTTGTTATTTTTAATTTATTATTTAGT
>CAJVPZ010003448.1:0-11003 GCA_910592135.1 Racocetra fulgida | reverse complement strand
AGTCTATATATATTGTGTAAAGCTAAGTTAATAGTGTCTATTTGTATATAGTTGTTTATATTATGTATGTTGGTTGTATATTTGTTTTTGTTATAGTTATTTGAAATTGATATAGTTATATAATGATGTCCTAAGTTAGTTTTAAGAGAGAGAGAAGTTCTAATATATAGTCTGAAATTTGTAGTATTTCAAAGTGCTATTAGAAGATTATTATAGTAGAGTTAATTTCTTTTTGTTGTTTAATAAATATGTTGATTTAGATTATATCAGTAATTTTTTCAAGTGCTTCTTGTAGTTCAATTAGGCTTTTTGATATCATTAGTTTTTTGTTAATTTTGATCTTATAGATCTCATTAGATGTAATAAGTATATTGATCCAGTCTAATGAAATATGTTTGAAGTAGTATTCTTCTCTAAAGAGTTTAGCTATTTCTACTAGTATTCTAGATGATGTAATAGGTACTGTAATATTGAATGCTTTGATCTCTATAGGGTCTGAAGGTAGTCTTGGTTTGTTTGTAAGGTTGGCTATCAAGATTACTTTGTTTATAGAGAAGTTTATTTTATATTTTGTCTTTGCTTTCTTAAAGAATTTTGTACTATTTTGTTGTTAGTGATCAGGCAAGTAAATTGGATATGTAGTTTGATTTTGTTTAGATTCTGTAGTAGTACAGGCTTTTGTATAAAGAAGTCATTTGGTATACTTCTGAACTTGTAGTATTTTTTCTAAGCATTTCTGCTATATTTCTAATATTTGTTTCTTTTAATAATAAGTTAATGGGAAAAGGTGTTTAACTTCATTATTTAGTTTATGATAGATTAATAGTGAGATTCTCATTTTGGTAATAGAGCAAAGTAGGTTACAGATATTTTGATAAAGCTGTAGTAATTAATAAGCTTCTTTTTATAGAATTGTAGATCTTTTAGTTGTTTTGGATCTATAATAATAAAATAGATTTTAGTTTTTCTTATAGTTTTGATAGTTTGTTTGGAAGTTTGAGTAGTGCAGTAAAGTAGATATCTGATAGACTAAAGAAGTTAAAAATTACTCTAAAAAAATTAACAATTGCTTTGTTTGAAATCTTTGTTTGATTGGTAATTCAAAGAGTAATATGTTCTTGGTTTGGCTGTCTATTCTCTCTAAGGTCTCAGGTAGTTGTTGTTATTGGATGCTATATGCTTGGTTGACTGCTGTTTGGATTTGTTTATAGTCTTTAATAGATTTTGCATAGATGAAGTTTCGACTATATTTAATTATCTAATATGCCTTGCTTGGCTGGAGTTATCTAAGTTTGTAAAGTATTCTACTATTAATTTTTGTCTCAGTTTGTGTTGAATTATATCTCTAGTATCTCTATTTATTAGAGTGATTTTGTTTTTGTCTTTGTATTTAGTAATAGCTGCTTTGAGTAAGTTAGTGAATTCTTTTTTGATGTGCAGATGTAGTTTGTCTATTTTAAGTAAAGGATATAAAAAATGCAGAGTCTAGATATTTAAATTTAAAAAGTATAGCTTTTGGAATCTGGTGCTATGTAGGTTGTGTTGTTAGTTTGTATTGTAAAATTCTTCAATACTATTTGTATCGTCAAGTGCTGTAATTATTTTATCTATTAGCCAAATCTTATAGTTGAACTTGTTTTAATTTTAGTTGTCTAATTCTTAAAGTATATGTTTAATCCAACTTTGTGTTTGTATATATAGTGCTTCTTTATCTATTTGTATTTGATCTTGTTAAAGGATATTTTGTTGTAGTATATGGCTGTATGATTTTTGTTGGGTGTTGATGTTTTGGTTCTCAAATTTATCTTGTTCATAGATTGTAGATGTTATATTTTCTATATTTATCTGTATTAATATTGTTTTGAGGTTGTTTTTTTGTATTGGATGTTGGATCATGTGTTTTGTTTGTTGGTAGCTGTGTTTGTATATCAGCTATATTTGTGTTGTTTTGTGTATTTGTGTTTTCTATGATTGTTGTGTTGTTGTTGTTGTTATTTCCCATTATGGTTTGTTGTTGTATTATTCTGTATAATGTATAATGTCATAGTGTATTTTAACAGAGATAAGCTGTTTTGTTCACTTTTTGTCAATTTTTTGTAGATTGTAGAGATGTGTATATTATTGTAGTAACATCTTTTACTTTGAGCTGAAGTTTGTTGGTTGTTGTTTGTATTCTGTATTTTTTGGTTGTCTATACTGTTGTTTATTGGTAACTTGGATGCATATACTAATATATATGTATTGTTTTGCTTTTGCAAACTGTTTTCTTCTATCAAGTCTGTTGAGAACTGGTTGTTGTTTTAGTTTTCTTGTTGTATTTTTGTATTGCTATTGTCTTATTGTTATATTTAGTTGTTGTGTTAGTTGTTCTCTTATATTTCATACTAATTTTGTCTATGTTCTAACTTTATTTATTTTTTTTTTTTAATATTAAAGTGACTACTTTGGAGTTTAGCATGTTTTATTAAACTTTGAGTCAAATACCAAAGCAACTATATGGGCTACCCCTGACTTTGTTATATTAATGAGGATATATTCTAGTTATATCTGTACCTTTTGAGCATTTAATTAAGTAGTTTTCTATTACTAAGTACTACACTAGATGCTATATCTGTAACTCACTATTACTTAAGTTACCCAATTAAACTCTCTGATTAACTTAGCATTATCTGATATTTTTTCCAAAAAGAACTGCTCCTAAGGCCCCTTAGAACTACTTTATCCTCGTGATAAACCTACTAGAGTGGTCCATATTGTATACATGTATCATCTAGGTTTTCGATAACTTACGCCTAGGCTACGGCCAAATATTTGCAGTTTTTTATCTCTGCTACCATTACCTACTCTGTGTCTTTACAAAGTTCACCCAAACCTCAGTATCCACTTTACAGACTATCAACAATATGTTGATACCAACTAATGGTGTCCAAACTTCTAATCCAAATAGCCCAGAAGGGACCAGTGAGCATCTCTTAGTATTTTGAATGAATCCTTTTTCCTCTGACTAGTCTAATGACCTGGTTGGTATAGTGCTTGCTAAACACTTGATTTTTGTTTAGTTTACTGTTAGTGTCTGGTTCTCTAAATGATAATTCTTTACATAATATCGTCAAAGATCTGTACTATCTCTCTACTCAGGACTTCTCAAGTAGGCTTCTGTATTCCCGATCTTTTAGATTTATTTGGCTGCTTCACTTAAATTTTGTATAACTTATATATTATATTACATTTTACAACCTCTCAATACAAGTTGATAAGACCAAAATCACAGGTGTTTATCCGATTGATATATTATACAGTTTTATTATAATGTATTTCCACAAATTCGAATTTCGTTACCAGCAGGATTCGAACTCTTGTCCTGCCAATTGGGATGCAACAACTTACCAACTATACTAAGTTGTCACATTCATATCCTAACTTTATTAAGATCTTTTTTGAATACTTTCTTCTATTTTTTGTTATTTTTGTAATTTTTGGATAATCGACAGAAAAAGTTTTTTTTTGTAATCATTACTTAACTCTATTTATATTAAGCAAAAATTGATTTTAATTCTAAAATTTCAAGAATTTCATATTTTACACCTATTTTCTCATTATCTAATAATACGATATCTTTTTATCTTTTCTATATTTATATTAACAAACTTAACAATTTACTATATATCCAAATTGATTATAATGAAATCCTTGCATTAATACATTTATATAACTCTATTCAAGCTACAACACAACCACAACTTCAACCTCAAATCCATATCTTCTTACAAGAAACTTAACTAATTCATAACATAATAAATTCAACTACTTATTAACATTAATTAACAAACCTCCTATCATCAATCTAAAATTTAAACTCTCAAGATTTATATTTCTTTACTAATATCTCAATCCAAAACATGCATTCAACAAATATCAAATCTGATATTAGTTGAATTTGTGAAAACAATATAGCTATTAAATTTAATGCAGCTACTATCCCTTACCCAGACTCAAACCAAATAGAACTTGAAGCTATTATTTCACTACTCTTGGTCATTCCTTTTAATTTTCATATAAACATCTATCTAAATAATAATACAGCTATCCAAAATCTAAAACAAACCCATTTTACTAAACCACTACAAAACAAAAACTGGGATATTAAACTCTTTTCCGTAGATCTTAATTTTATAAGTAAAATAAACAGTACAAAAAAACTAAAGTTTAGAAATCAAGTTCAACTTTACTATAACTAAATAATTATTATAAACACTAATATAGTTACAGACAAAGACTATCAAAGATTAAACGGAACAGAGAAACAGCTTTCTGCATTCCAGTCTCTTTCTTAACCTTGTTGCTGACTGAGTTGACAACTGACAAAAACAACAACAAGAATAACAGAAAGTGTGCTATAGGTACTTAAGAAAAGAAAACTCGATCTACACACATCTACATAGGAAACTACAGCTCAATGGAAGAACAAAATAAGAAAAAAAAGCGTAAAACTGTGGATAATATTTCTGCTTCTACACTACCCACTACAAACAGCAATATAGTTGAAGAAAAAATTGGGGAATTGGCAAATTCTAGCTTACCCCCGAACCTGACTGAGATGACATCATTATACAAAACAACAACAAACCTGATCCAGAACCCAGAACAACCTACAATATACAACTTTTTCACAGATGAACAAAATAAGAAGATCCCAGTCCAAGAACCTTTCGAATCTGGCATGACCCCTCTGCAGCAGAACACAATGGAAAAGTAAACAACTCGGTCCCACCTGAATCTGAATCTAGATCCAATTAGTCTACAAACAGCCTATCTGATATAGAAATAGACCAGAATATAACAGACTTAGATAATGGAAACAATGAAGAAACTCGATTGATCGATACAATATTAGATGAATAGCCACAAACAAAAATATCATACAGCCAAGTAGTCAGTAAAGATCTTTCAAACAAAACTAGAAAAACCCCAAATAAGCACTTTCTGAGTGATAAGGAGAAAGAATGGCAAGAACATACACAGGCAGTCTTAAAGGAAATTTAACAGGAAAAACTTGAGCCCTTATATACAACAATCTGGACCTGCCAAAAAATTAAAGATGCACTAACTTCACTTCAAGACCTCAAAGAATTAATTAAATATAAGCTTTCAACAAAAACCAACTACTAAATACATCCCACCTGCAATAACAGCTAAATTTTTTCATCGAGACACAGCCTTCTTTAGAAGCTTCATTCAAGTTTTAACAACCAGACCTCAACATCAAAAAGAATTCAATGATCTATTTACAAATGCTCTAGAGATATACAAAAAACAACATGATGTTTTGGCTACAAACAAGAAAAACTGAGACCAGATCTTTGAACTACTACATGTAAAGTTGGCTCTAGACTACCTAACCAACTTAGACTTCAACTCTCTAGATGCATATGAAATTACTAAATACATATTTTATTTGGCAGGATTTGAAACAGCTTAACTTCGATGCAACACAACTTGCAGTCTCAAATCTTATTACAGAAGTACTAATACCCCTACCTGCAGAACGCAATTCCCTTCATTCTACCAATCCCAAATCACAACTTATTGCACCTGTTGTCAAGACCTTATGATTACTATTCTCATTTAATAGAATGCCTGATACATACATCTCAGATACCAGGGAACCTCTGCCTGCATCCTACAAGCAATTAAGAGATGAAGTACATGACCTCTTTCCTATCACAAGCAAAGCAGACCTACAAAACTTAGACTGATATAGAGAGTCACTTTAGAAGTATTACTTCTTTCGACAAATCTCAATAGAATACTTTGATTTACCTGCCCCAAAACAACTACTACTTTGTACTCTACAAGAACTAACATCGAGATTAAGAGAAAAATTTCACTTCTTGCCTAGAAGCCAAGAAGACTTCAAGGAACATGTTAGACTTCTGCGAATAGATTACTCATTTACAAGACTTCCTAATAATTATATCATTTCTCGTAGACGCCTACCTTCAAACCCAATGCAACTAAAAATGACAAACTTTAAATTTCTCTTGCAAAGCAAAGAAGAGGTGAATACTTTTGTTAAAAGTATCCCACCTATTTATAATATCCCAACACCACTGCCACAAGCATATTGTAACTTCAACTACACAGACCTTCCTAACTTGCCTGAAGATGCTGAACTAATTGATCTTGTCAATCTGACATTACTAATCTCAACTCCCAAAGAATTAAGTATTGCAGCTAAAGCTCTATACGAACACTATTATTTCTATGTTATATCTCAATCCTGGATTAATATCAAGAAAAAGCAACCAGAAACTAAATCAAATTTAACCAAACTACTGTCAACAGTTGAACAACTCCAATCTGCTCTTCAAGAAAAAAAAAATTACTAATATAAATATTTCTATAAGGAAACATCACAATATCCCACTAGTACTGAAAACTCTTCGACAACATTTCATATACTATACAGTACCAAAATATATCTTCGACCTAATCGATCTACCAGAACTATCCTTCGATATCTTTGAAGAACAAAAAACAAATACAACATCAAAACCCAAAGAAATACCTGTAACAATAACAGATATACAAATGTTCAAAGCAGAGCCAGACTCCAGTACAGATAACCAATGAGTACAAATCCTTCTACAGAAACTCTGCTATCTGCAAAAAACGTGAATACATTCAAACAACTAGAACTTGATATACACAAAAAAATTAACTTAGCCACTCACAATATTAGAGGGTTTAATGATCCTTTAAAAGTACAAACTTGGGTTGAATATTGCATAGAAACAAATCTTCATATAATTTCTCTCACTGAAACAAAGTTAAAAGACTCAGCAACAAGATCGTTAACCAACCCATTTTACAAAATATTTACCTCAAACTTCTTGCCCTATAAGCCAAACCAACGAGAAACCAGCTTAGGAACAGCCCTAATGATATGCAACCAACTGCAACCATATATTCATAGAATTCATACCTTTCCTGGAACAGCAATCTGCATTGATTTCTATTTTCTAAATGGCAACAAATCTTGGATTATCTCAACCTATCTTCCATCAAACCACCCCTCTCTCTTGAAGCAAACTCAGTCTCAGCTACTCAATTGGACCACAGAGGCCAGAGCTAAAAACTGGCATCTCATAATTCTAGGAGACTTTAATGCTAACCAACTTCGAGACAAATAACTTCCTATTTTCACCAATCTAAATGCAGCTAATCTGACTAGCCTTCTAACATTCTACAGCATCTAAGCACCAACTTGGCAAGGTCCAACCACAGCTAGCCAAATAGATGATTTCTGGATTTCCTTAGATATACTTTTGGTTTTTGATATCCCTCAGCTAATTAACGCTTCAAACATTTCAAAAAGCGATCACTGCATCCTATATACAGTATAGTACACAAACTTCTCGCCACAAAAGTGTCCAAGAAACAAAAAGAAAAAGCGAAAATTATATTTATATGAGAAAATAACATCAGCGAACTAGGATAATTTCAAAAAATCAATAAATAGCCTCTTTAACCAACAACCTACTCTTGGCTCAAATATGGACAAAGATAGCACTAATAGAGCTTGGAACTCTTGGGCAGCAAAAGTTAAGGAAGTAATGAACAAACACATCCTATATACCTTCACTGCTTCAAAACCCTTCTATGCTTTATCACTAAAAGCAACCAAACTATACTCAGCTCTGAAAAATATTAATAAGTACCTAAATTGTCTCTCAAATAACATAGCAATTGACTTGCCAAAGGCAAACTGACACCTGCTTAAAGTGGCTACCTTAGCAGATATTGACATCTCACTAATAACACAAAAACAACTTACATCTTCTCTTAATAGCACCATCAGCCAAGTTAAACAGCATAAACATATTATCTGACAAGCACGCAATTATGAAAAAAGGTAGGAGCAAAGCGAACGAATTAAATTCTATATCAACCGTAGATATTTAGATTTCAAAGATATTACTAATCGTATAATAGATAGCATCCTACAAAGAAGAGTTGAACTGATCAGTTTTAAGAAGGTTGTTTTGCCAGATGAGATAATCATCAACGAAAGCAAAATTAAAGAAGCAGTGCGTTTATACTTCAAATCATGAACCAAAAACAACCCCCTAACAACACCCTTTGGAAAAAATAGGAATCAACCTACCTTCTGCTAAACAATATACAGAAAACTATTTATGACAACCTTCTCACTCCTATTACTATAACTGAACTTGAACAAACTATAAAACTAGCACCTAAAGGGAAAGCAACAAGCCCCCTTGGGATTTCAAATGAGATTTTCTAACATCTACCCTCAATAGCTCTATTCTCTCTTCTAAACATTTTAAACAGCTGCTTAGCTCAAGAAATAATCCCAGACCAGTGGCTAATAGCTAATATATGGCCAATATCTAAGAAACAATATTACAATTATAAACTCAACTCTATCCGCCCCATTACACTAATCGATCATATCAGAAAGATCTTTACAAAGATCCTTACAAACCGACTTACAAATATTCTAGTTCGTAATCAAGTGCTCTCTTCTTATAACTATGCAGCCTTTCCTTTTTAGTCTACACTCCAACCGATCTCACAGCTCACACATATTCTAGAAGATGCAACTATAAATGAAAAAGAAATTTGGATCCTCTCACAGGACATGTCAAAGGCCTTTGACTCTATCCATATACCTACTCTATGCAAAGCCCTTGCAAGAATATGTATTACAGAAAAGGCTATAAACCTACTATCGTACCTACTCCAAAATCAGAAGAACAAAGTGATTACAAGCCTAGGCCTGACCGCATCCTACTTAGTAGAAGATGGTATAGATCAAAGAGAGACAATCTTCTCTCTATTGTGGAAAATCTACTATAATTCACTAATAACGAAAATACACAAAGAGTACCAGGGATTCTATAGTGAAATAGCTTCACTCTGGCCAAAGGAAATCCATGCCTCAGTAATAGTATACATGGATGACTCTCTATGAATTGCATCAAACAAGGAATCACTTACCAAAATTCTTAATACCGCCTCCTCATTCTATAGATTTGCCAGCATAAAGGTCAACCCACAAAAGTCTACCCTAGTGACAAACTCAACAGATCGTGACAAAACTATAACCTTTGACAATGAACAACTATCTGCAATCACAAATAGAACACCTTTCAAATACCTAGGAGCATGGTTTTCAATAAATAGAAAGCCAACACTAGTACAAAAAGAAATTATAGCTGAGGCAGTAATTAATCTAAAGAAACTACAATTCACTCACATAACAGAAAAACAAGCAATCTATATAATTAATAGCGTTATAACTCTTTGTCTTCTATACCAACTACATTCCTCTTTCTTTTTAGCCTCACAAACAAACACCCTCAACAAAATCTGTATACAATTAGTCAAAAACAAAGCAAAACTAGCTCAAGGAGTTCCTAACTCTTTCCTATTCAACCCAGACATCTACGTACTGAACAATTTAGCTCAAGCCCAGTTTTTAACACTGGTTCTGACACTTCAAAAAAACCTAAACCACTCCAGCTTTGACTCATTCTTTCTAAAGCTACGACTTCAACAACTGCAAGATGCTGCAAATACCAACATCTTTATTCTTTTACAACTCCCGGTTTTTCTAACGATACAAACCTATACACAAACCTGTCAAATGATATTGGCTCTGCATACACTTGAATTGCAAACCTCACGCAATAGAGACAACTGGCCTCTTCCAAAAGAATTTATTGGTACCCCAATAAACCAGATTCTTCTAAACCACTCTAGGGCTTCATACCTTAAAGAGAAACTAAACAATCACAATGTCTTTAGTATAAAACAATTTTTAAATACAACTAGTATTAAGCTTCTAAAGTGGAATAATTTTCATCACAATATTAAGAAGATACCCAGAGGCCAATGCCCACATTGGTTTCATATAGTTCAAGATCTAATAACAAGCTCTACAAATCCTTCATCAATAGCTTTATAGCTAAATCCTTATACTCTAACTAATTGGACTCACAACAAAAAGGCTGGATAATTACAAACAAATTAGTTATTGGAAGAATATACAACTCATTGAATGAAACGCTTAAAACACGACATTACATCTTACAACCGGATAACATAATAATTGCTTGCCAGGGCTGTAGTCTTAAAAACTATCATTACTGGGATAAATACTGCTACTTCAACGCAGCAAAGCCTTTTTACAACCTACAAGTAGATTGTAGAAAAAGAATCCACATTGATTTAAATGACTTCAAAAAAGTATTAGTTCTTAATTCCACCTATATACCTCTACTGAGTAATATAAGAACACTTCCAACTCTGGCTAGACCTCTCTGCGCCTTCACAAATCCTTCTATTGTGCTCTGGGACACACTTACAAAAACGAATTTTAAGGCAAAAACCTTAATACTTACTATGACAAGTACCCACCAAATAATAGAAAACAATCAGTATATTGTAACAAAATGCCACCTTCAACACAGTCATGCTTCATTTGGCTGTTATACCAACTTGTGGCCCTCACATGCATATATATTACTTACTTTGTTGAATTTTGTGCTTACAACTACAAATCCAAGAATCTCTATTAAGGTCATCACAAACAACCTCTCTTTTGCCAACTTGATCAACCTTACGCACTCAGTTTCACTATACAACTACCCTATACTGGATAAGCAACAACACGCTTATTTGCTCATGATACTAAAAACCTTAATCTATGATTGGGAAATTACAGTCTTATTTGATAAAGATACTAAAATCTAAGAGATCATAGATACGATCTTCTCTCTGAACTCTGCGCCACAGCAGTTCCTATACAACCATTTCACTCCAAGACTTCTTAACAACCCCTGTACCTATCTACTAAAAGACACACTAAAACAAGTACACCAAATTAATAACTGACTCGTATGGTTTAATCAACAAAGAATTAAAAACTGGCATGAATCACAAGAAAACATCAACTAGATACAAACACTACAGTA
>CAJVPZ010003447.1:0-11005 GCA_910592135.1 Racocetra fulgida | reverse complement strand
ATTTATTTCTATGCATTGTGATACAAAAATTACTTTTTTGATGCATTATATATTAAAATATCAAAAAAGTAACTTTGTATTTTTCATTTGTTCATTCACATGATTTAGGATTACACAAAAATTTTAGGATTTTTGGAATATGAGCTGCTTCTATCTAAAACATTTTTTTATACTAAATTACTCATTAAGATGAATCTGATAGTAGTTGAATCGTCAAAATTAACCTTGTGAAGTACAAGATATCTTTAAAAAACATTTTGCTGACTATGTAAACTTCTCTTTCAACAATAGTATTGTTGAAAGAGAAGTTTACATATTCAGTGAAACATTTTTCAAAGATATCTTGTGATCCACAAGGTTGATTTTGACGATTCAACTATCATTAGATTCATCTCGATAGGACCCCAAAATACACATAGATAGGTCAGGTTAATTATAGGGTTACTAAAAAAAGAAAGATCTGCAGAAAAAAACTTCAAAAATAAGCAAAACAATTACTATAAATAGGGGTCGTCTAAAGCCAGGTGTGTTCACGTGAGCACTATCCAATCAAATAATAAATTTTGATTTACCCGGATCAGCCCAACGAGACAAAAACAAAGAAAAAAAGTGAAAAACACAAAAAATAAAGAAAACGAGTGTCTAAACCTACCTCGGGGCACTAATAAAAAATGTCGGAAAGGCAATTTTACCTATAAGTTTTGCCTTAACCTTAACCTTTAGCCAACCCTTATCCTAATTTTAATTAAATATTAAAAAACATATAAACACACCTGGCTTTAGCCATCCCCTATAAATAGAAAAGATCTGCATAAAATCTTCAAAAATAAGCAAACTTATACCTGATCTATCTATATATATTTCAGGATCCTGTCTCGATAAGCTTTACAACTTTAATTAGAGGCCCAAAGATGATTAACTTAGTACAAAAAAAGTTTTAAATAGAAGCAGCTCATATTCCAAAAACTCTAATTTCTATATATAAACTACATCATGTTATCTCTCTGATTGAGTGGTGAATTACTAATTAAATAAGTTCCAGACAAACAATGCTTTGCATTTACCTAGTGTAACTATATTGTTTACAGCTTTTATATAAGAGAATAAAGAACTATATAGTAAAAATTTGCAAAATAAAGAAAATTTCATCAAAATTTTCTATAACATATTCATTCTTTGAAAGGGTAAGCTCTATCAAATTTAGCAACAGCCTTCTAGTTTATTCTCTCTCAACCTTCTTGCTTTTGCTAGCAATTCTGTAAAATTAGAATTCAACATTTGCAGCGAGAAAGTAGAAGATTGAAGCACCAGAAACAGACTACTAGTAGAAAGAAAAGAAATGAAATATAAAAAGATGAATTGGGGTAACTATAATAGATTACAGAAGAAATTAAGTAATGGCAAAATTTTTAGAATTTATAGAATAAAGAATACATAACGTAATAATCTTACTTTAAAATTAGCAATTCGATACTTTGCATTGTTTGCAAGTACTGGCCACAGCCAAAGTGCAATTATGTTGTAGAATATAAATATAATTAGATAGTACTAACAAGGTAGATAGTCACCTGATGACCAAAAGGAAATAAATCCTTAGTGAATTAAAGATCTAAAGGGAGGCCAAGAACTACTAAAACAAATCACACCTAGGCAAAAGCTGGAAGTGAGTCTCTAGTTTGGTTAGATTAGCAATAGCTATAGATAGAAATGTATAATTTTTGAATAGCTTAATCTCAAATAAACAGAGGCAGGATTGCTAAATTATAAAAAAAAAGAATTCAACATTTGCTTAAATACTAAAATAGAAATATGTTGAATTCTATACAAACTATATTTTCAGCAAATACTGAATAGCAGATACATATACTTGACAATCTTCTAAATGAGGCTTTTCTTTGAACCTGGAAGTTGCTAAGCAAACTTTTTCATTGCTTTGTCACTTCAGCTAGACTCAAACAACAAGCTACCAACTTTATAGTATGATTCCAAAACATGGGCTTTAGACTAAGCTTAGAGATTCAAGTTCTTGATTAACATCAACACATGCCTACTTAGTTTTTCACTTCAGGTTATATTAGTAACTTTAACAGGCAACACAGAGTCAAACCCAGTAGGATGGCCCAGGCCCAGAAGGTCAAGTGCATATCTTTGTAGATTTGTTAAACTTTTTAGTTTTTTTCAAATATCTTTTCTATCTCCTGTATCTGGTTGTGTAAAAACACTCATATCTCTTTTATCTCTAATTCCTTTTTTGAGTTTATCTGATTAATGGGCTGTTAAATCATCCTTCTCACAGTTTTCAGACACTGCTCTATTATTACACTATTGTTAACTAGAGACTTTTTTTTAAAAAAAAATTTTGCTGCATCTTTTTATATTAAAAAATTTTTTTATTATTTTGTCACTATGTCATTATAATTGTAATACTATTTTAATTGACTATTATCTATTATCTTATTAATTACCATTTTATTAGAACCTATTCTTCATAATTTATAGTTCTGTTTTCTATTATATCATATATTCAATATAGTTTTGTCTATTTTTCTTTCAATTTGCTATCCAGCTGTTGTCCTAATCTTGCCTGATACCTTAGAACCTTATTTTTAATTGCAAAGCTTTGTAATAGGTGCTGTTGATCATGATACTGCTTTTACCTAATTTGTAATTTACATATGTTCTCTTAAGCTTGGATTTGCACTTCAAATAATTTATTTATTAATTTTAACATTTGGGTCAGAACTAATGATTTATAATCATCCAAGTTCACAGGATAGATTTCTAATATTAATTTGATAGGCAATGTTGCTTCATAACTATATACAAGGTAGAAGAGATCAAATTTATTATGCTATTGCAGTTCTACATGCAAATAGCACAGTGTCAAATAATCATTCTAGTCTCTGTTGTATTTGCTTACACTTTTTGCTAGTACTTTACAAAGAGTTCAGTTGAACTTTTCGACAAGCCTATTGCTTTGTGAGTATTAAATTGACAATTGCTTATACTTAACTTTCACTTTTTAAAGACCAATTTCATAACTTTGTTTATAAAATGTAAACCTTAGTCAGATTAAACCACATGGAAGCACCTATGTTATTAACTATATTCTCTAATACAAATGCAGCCACAGATTCTGCAGAACAGTCAAATAAGGCTTGTAACTTGGGCTACTTTGTCAAGTACCCTACAGCAGTAACAAAATAATAATTATTCTTCTTTGTAGTTGGCAAGAGCCCTACAATATCCATCCCTATTTAGTCAAATGACAGGGTTACTTTAATTAGGTGTAGTGCTTTCTTTACCTTGTATTTTTCTCTTCATTAATACACTTTACAGCTTTGTATATAGTCTTTAATATCCTTTACAAACTGATTTCAATAACACCTTTTCTTTATCTTTTCGAGCATCATTCCTTCTTTAAGATGTCTGGCTACATAATTATCGTGCATAGCTTGCAGCATTAATAGCACTTGACATTGTTGTAAGACTCTCAAGGATTGCTCAGATTCAGAGCCACTTTTTTAATATAATATCTCTTTATATATAAGGTAGTGTCTTGCTTGTACCTTTAGATTTCAGATTTGTTTCTTATAGAACGCTTCTGGTATTTCTAATTTAGTTAAGTATTAAATCTGGTTTTTATAATTCTTAGATTCATTTTTTTTTGTTGGTCAATTTGTTGATAGGATGTCAGAACACCATTATTTGGACTAGATTTACAAATTTCTCTTTTTTTTTTTTTTTTTTTACTTGGTTCCTCTTATTTTCTCAATCCTAGAAAGACTATCAACATTGCCTATTTGCTTTCCTGATTTGTACTTTACAACAAAATCATAGCCTTGCAAGGTTATAATATATTATAGCATCCTTTTTGTAAAATTTGCTATATTGTTAAGGTAGTATGGTTAGTCACTATTATAAATTGAGATCTATACAAATATTGATGAACTTTTTTATAGCCTATAAGATTACAGTACATTCCAACTCAGTTATAGTATAGTTTTTTCAATAGACTTAGTAAATTAATTAGCATATTCTACTATATATTCATTTTTATTTTGGCTGAATTGCAATAACACAGCACCAAGAGTCAAATGCAACACATTTATTTAAAGAATAAATTTAACATCATCACAGGGTGGGCAAGTACAGAAGCCAAATTAAGCCTTGTTTTTAATTCATCAAATGCTTTTTAATACTTATTTTTCTATACAAAATCTTTATTTAATTTTAATAATTTATAAAGCTGAGTAGTTATTCTGAAAAAATCAGCTATTATCTTTGATTCTAATGTAATTATATCTTTGTCAGAAATTTCATGTTCTCATAAATTCAATTTGGTCCTGTCCAAAGTAGCACTTATCAGGGTTGAGTCTCAAATTTGCTTTGTAACTTACCTAAAACAACATCAACATGTTCCAAATGCTTTTTAAAGCTTAAGAAGTAAATATTTATATTATCTATATAGGCTAGTACAAAGTTCCATTGCGCTTGCTACAGCACACGATCTATCAGTTATTAGAAGTGGCAGAAGTATTCATCAAATTAAATAGCATTATCACTAACTCATACAACCTGAATTTTATTATAGAAGCTATTTTTTTCACAATCACAGAGGTGACTACTAACCTGCCAAAATCCGCTTGCAAGATCCAAGATAATATACCAAGCTGAATTTTTGAGAGCACCAAATAACTCATTAATCTTTAGCAGAAAGTAGCTATCATATTTGTGTATTAATTAAGCTTCTGAAAGTTTACATACAAGCTTATTTCTCTATTTATTTTTCACTAGCATAACAGAAAATGTCTATGGGCTATACAATGGTTAAATGAATTTGGCTTTTTTTAAGTACTTAATTTCTTGGTCTATAAACTTATGCTCTACCTTCAACGCAATATAAAACCTTTGCTTTACTAGGAGAGCTTCCTCTGTATGTATTTCATATTGGATAACTGATGTTCTTTTAAGCTTATTGAATTTATATATAAAAATATTTTCATATTTATCCAAGACTTTCATTATTTAGTTTTGTTGTTAATGGGTTATATTTTCAAAATTATACTAGTCTTTTGGCTTTTCTTGTTCATGCTGATAGTTCTTCCAATCCAAAGTTTCATTCTACAGACAATCTATTTTATTGTGTCCTTTTCTTAAATATATATACTCTTTATATATCTTCGATATCTTTTTATATAGGTAAACTTAAAATACATATATATTTGGCTTATTAACTCTTCTTCTTCATATTTCTCTTCCTCACTAAATATTGATTCGTCATCATCACTACTGTTATTCACATCATTAGAACATTCATCTTTCTCTTCTGCCTTTGCCTTTTCTTTTTTATCTTTACAGGAAATTTAATCTCCACTATTTGCTAATTTGCAGTACTTAGTTGACACCTTTATTTTTTTATTACCATCTCTTATTATTAACTCATATGATTTTCAATTCAGTTGGACTCTCACCTTTTCATTTAATTGTTCTTATGAATATTGCATAATTTTTAGCATTGGTTACAATAGTATGAGATGTTATAGTTTTACTACCAACAGTAACAAGAAATTTATCAATTGCGCTTAATAGCCTTTTTTGTTCTACATCTGCTTCTACCATTATTACCATAGATAAACAATCAATATTTCTGATTCCTTGAGAAATTATGTAGAAACAATATAGCCAGAGAATCTACTGTCCAAGATTAGAATAATAAATTACTATTTATTTAAGCATTACAATAAATTGCTATTGTATATATTTTATTATTATAATTAAAGCAGAATTTGATAAGCTTTCCTTTCATTACTCTATTTAGGCCTCTTTCTGCATACTTGAAGCTGCTTGAAAAGGTGATATCAGCCTTCTTGCTTTACAGATTTATTATTATTAAATACAGTTGTATTTTTGCTATTATTGGAAGTTCAACAGGTTTTGTTACTTTTCTTTTTATATCCTTTTCGCCATCTTCTTGCTTGTTTGCTTAGTTATTCATTCAAGTGCTTTCCTGATAGTTTTCTTTATTATAATTAGTTACAGATAGAGTTTCTTCTTCAACAAATTCATTATCATTATTATATCTCTTTTTTGTTATATAAGCCTTTTTATTATATAAACTGAAAGCTTTGTAAATAGTGATGCATTTGTTCACTATAAAGGTGCGCTTCACAGTTTAAATGCTTTACAGAGTTCTGCAGTTAAACCAATATTGCTTGTGCTCTGAAGGCCTTTCTATGATCTATTATTATTGATGAGAGTATTATTTCAGTTTTGTATTAGGGATTTATTCTATTTTTATTTGCATAGTTTGTGTTTGGGTATTCACAAACAATGTGTTTAGGTTGGTGGCAAAAATAATACATGAGGGTCATTTAGTTCTTTTAGAATAGATTTTATTAGCAGGGAAATATCAACTATGTTTATTGCTATTGTTATTATTATTCTTTATCATAGTCACTATCCCCTGTAACATGACTATTATTTAATTCACAGAGTTTGTCAAAGCTTGAGTTGAGTAGTATCACAGACTAGGCAGTGCTGTATGTTGGCTGGAATAGTGGTACTATAGGTTGGGCTATAGAACAGGCCTTTTGATATAGAGGTGCTACAATTTAGGTCATTGGATACATTAAAGAATTATACAAAGCAAGTGATTCATATACTACTAACTAGAGGTTGGAACTGGTTTTAATAATTCAGGTTTATCATGTGAATTTGGTGATATTTTAGAATTTATTAAATTTTAATTGGATTAAATTCTAAAATATTACCAAATTCATGTGATAAACCCGAATTATTAAAACCGGTTCCAACCTCTACTACTAACTCTTGAGCAGAAGTTATTTTATATGTTCAGGCTCTTTCAATTGCTTTTTGGAGGATGTTTAGCATAAATAGTCCTACTATTAATAACAAGTCAAAGTGCAATTCTTAAACAAACATTTGAGCTTTTGTTATTTTAGAGTATTGGTTTTCAATTTAGCATACTTGGTTAAATATTATTAATATATTCACAGTGTACTGGTCTACCAATTCTCTTACATGTTGTGTTAGAATAGCAATTCATTATTCTACTAATTAATCAGAGCAGAGTACAGAAAGCTTGCTTGAATTTATGCACAAAACTTTGATATAGAATCTCTTTATCTTCCTAGTATTGTATTTCATTATTTCTGTATATTTAATTTTCTTACTATAGTGCAGCAAGACCAAAGAGATAAGTATTTACAACTGCAAGTCACCTTGTTTCTACAATATTGTTTGCTTCAAATACTCTTATTACTGCATCTATCCATTCAATAGGATCATAATTTCCTCTTATAAATATTGAGATTTTTAATATACTTTATTCATTCAATTTGTTATATGATTGTTAGTGATATACCAATGCATTAGCTATAATTTGTAATAACAGGATTGTTTGCTAATCAAAGATATCTTGTTAATTGAGATTTGTTGAGAGGTTCAGAATATCCAAAAGATATTCATTCTAAAGAAAATTGCCATTACTGAGAAAGTTTTCATTATTTTCTTGTTCATAATCATGATATTTATTCTGAGATTTGTATCATTAAAGTTGTTTTCTATATTTTATACCAATTATCTGCCTATACTATTATACTAACAGTTTGTTTATACTATTATACTGATGCTTATTTCTACTATTGTATTTATATTCATTTATACTATTGTTGTACACAAGTTTATTTACTTACTGTTATAATGTTCATTTATATTTATTACTAAAACTAATGATACAAATTAATAAAAAAATTTTAATCAATTAGTTGATAGATTATTTTATCTAACTAATCAATTAATCAGTTTTTATTCAACTAATCAATTAGTTAGCCAATCAATTAATTGATTAATTGATTGGCCAATTAATAATTAGTTGAATAAATAATAAATAAAACTTGATAAACTATATGTAAGGTAGCTACTGAAACACTGGTTAATATTCTTATGTAATTAGTTGATTTAATTGACCAGTCTATTAATTGACTAATTGACTAATCAATTAATCAATTAGGTTGGCTAATCAATTAATTGATTAGTTAACTAATCAATTAATTGACTAAGTTGGATCTGTAAAATTCAAATCAATTAGTTGTCAATATTACAACTAATTGATTTATTCTATTTTTGATTTGTAGCTCTAACTGAAACATTTTATTCTAATCAATATTCACTATACAATCTTATCAACATTCTCTACACAGTATTATTTATATTATACATATAATACTTATTAATACTTGCTTATAATATATTTTTTTTTGAATCTTAAGGTGAGGCCATGCCTCTAACTTTATTAAAACTCAATTGAATCTCTTTACAAGCAAATTTACAAGAAAGAAATTACATATGACTTTTATATTCTAAGGATATCAAGAATAAAGACTCAGACAAAATTTTCTGTGGCCTAAACCTTGCTTATAATAATTATTAATGCTTGTTCAAATAATATTATTAACATTTGTTTATATAATACCATCAATATTTATTTATATTTGATGTTTATCAATACACTTTAGTATACAATTACTTGTTCATATAATTATCAACACTTTTTATTATTCATCTATACAATTAGCATTAAAATGTTATAATTGGAAAGAGCTTTTATATGCTCAGATTTATTTAGTTCAGTGTTATAAATATAAATTCTAACAGTATATTGCACAGTCTAAATCTATATATAGTAATAGTTATTAAATAGAGTAAGTATTATAGAGAATGGGTAACACTATGCTTAGATTATATCGTTGCTTCAATTAAACTAAATTTATAAGAAGTTGTCATGAGTTTTGTATAGGTTCATGTTAGCTGCCACATATTATTATTAGGTTCAAGTTAGAGGCTGCATTGGGTCCCAAAGCTAATATGTGTGAATGGTATAACCGATATATGTCTATCGATCCTAATCGATTGACATGTATAAATAGTCCTATATCTGCGAATTGATCATAGTTATGACTCGATGACTAGTATAATTAAGTGACCTGATCCCAATCTAATTAATTATGTTATCTCACGTATATATAATGATAGTGTTTATAAATGTGTGCAGGCAAGAGAAAATGTACATTCTAAAAAATAGGTTATTATCAAATTCATAATCGTCTATTTTATAATGTACATTTTCTGTTACCCGCACTCAAATTATTTATATCTTATTGGATTAAATTGGTCCGATATTTGTATAAGCTCTCTCAAATAATAAAACCCCAAATTTGTAATGCATAATCGAATGAATCCTACTAAAATTAGCCTGGGGAATTAGACATATGTTTTCATATTCTAGTTGGATAAAAGAAAAAAAAAGTTGACTAAAGGCTATATATAAGGTTAGTAAATATATATTGGCGAATCGAGTATTGCTTTAACGATCATGTCACGTGATTATCGTGACAATTGCTGTCGAAATCATTATGCAACATTAAAAATTAAATGCTGAACTTTAACCTCAATTATCTCGGCTTCTAGTGATTAAAATTGAACTATTTTTTTTTTATTTGAAAGTACATTTTCTCCTCTACAAAATAAAAAAAAAGTTTAAAGTCCGTTGCTGGTTACCGAGATAATTAAGATATACGGTGATGAATAAAATTTTACAAGTTAGAATAGATTATTTGAATTATCTCTGCAACTAGTGATTAGATTTTAATAATTTTTTTATATTTTATAGAGGAAATATGTATCTATTAAATAAAAAGAAAATTATTTGTTTTAGACTAATAATCATTGAGAAAATTAGGTTAAAAGATGAAATTAAATTTATTTGTTTTTATTAAATTTTTAGTTAACTAATGATTAAAATTGTATGAAATTTATACAGTAGATAGAAAAAAACTTTATCTACAAAATAATAAAATATCATTGAAATTAGAGTGATAGTTGTTGAAATATTTGCACAGAAACATAAACACTTACCAAACTTATCAAAACCCTAAAAGTAAAGTTAAATAACTTGCTAATTATGCAAGTATATGATCTAAAAATCATGTGATATAATCATTAAGAGATAAGGTTTCATATAGTCAAGTCAAGTACATAAGTTAATTAGTAAGTTTTTGAGTTATAAGCCAAGTCCTTAGGTGTGGAAATATTTTTGTCACCCCCCTATAGACTGAAGAAGTTGTTCCCAAGACAGATTACTGTGTGTTTGGTTCATCGTAGGGTCAAGATTGTTCAACAATGTAGGATCTCCTAACGGATTATCATTACTCTGTATAGGAGCCTCATATCATATCGCCTATTATTATCATGTATTTGATTCGTCGTATATCCCCAAGTATTCATAATGTCAAAAATCTAATATATCCAATTTATTGATTACTTTATCGTCACTTATCCTTATTGAATCGATTTGTTCATTACCTTCTTAATACTATCGTTCGCTTGTTACATGTACTAACGTTTGTGTATTCGTTGTCTTTACCAATACTCTATTCCAGATTATCGTATTCACTCGTTAATTCATTTGTATTTTGTTCGTTTGTTCATCCGTTCGACAAATTATTTTTTTTATCGTCCGTCACTAATATATTATTTGATTCCTTATCATCTTTGCAACTTTAATTTAGCACAGAACGGATCCAGAATTTGTTCACTTATTCGAATTTTCTAACTCAACACAGCACGTATTCGAGTCGTGTTCACTGATTTATTGCTTTATTCTCAGCAAAAGCCGATCCGGCTTTTGTTTACTTGATTATAATTTTTATTTGCTGATTGTTCTTCGTTAACTCCACTAAATTTTTAATAATGTAACACGGTTTTTATTTTATTCGTCCACACAATCGGCACCATAAATGTTACAGTCAAGGGAGAGACTTAGTATCAACCGTACCAATTTAGCAGAGGACTGTAAGCATTAATAGAAATGAACTGGGTGCTTTATTATCACAAACGACACCAGAAAGTATCACACAAATATCCTTTACTATGTGTCCCAGACACACTAATAGTACTAATACACTTATTTCCCTAACTACTT
>CAJVPZ010003446.1:0-11006 GCA_910592135.1 Racocetra fulgida | reverse complement strand
AAAGTATATTGCTAAAATTAATATTTGAAATTTTATTAAAAAAATAAAGTTTAAAAAAATAAACGCAGGCAAATTTGTCTGTGTTATAATTTAAGGGATAAGGTTTTTAGAAAACTTATTTATTTTATCTAATTTAAATAGAATGAATGTATGAAAAATATCTACTAATTCACTATTATTTAATTAATAATTTATTATTTAATTAAAGAAATTGCTATATTAAAATATAATGCAAATTATATATAAAAGTTTAAATTAAAAATTTTAAGTTATAAATTAAGTTATAATATTTTTTAACAAATATAGAATTAAAAGTAATACAAGTAATAGTATGATACCAAAAGCTTATAATTATAAAATTGTTAAATATCAATATTTTTTGATGAACTTTAATTTAGATGAATATAGTATTTACTATATTAAGCTTTAGTTTAATTAGATCTATAAACTTAATTAATTGATAATTTGGATAAAATCAACAGAATTATGATATTAGAGATAATAATAAATTTTTTTTTTCTTTTTTTTTTATATCTTTGCAATATCATGGAAGGGTAGATTTTTATTAGGTATTTTAGTAGTATATTCTTGGTTAGCGAGAATATATATAGCCACATGTGCAACTTTTGGTCACCTAATTTAAGTAGTCTGCCCAAAGGTTCTACACTATATGCCATATCTGTAATCTAACTAAGAGATTATCTATTTAAACCCTCTGACATCCCTAGTCCTGCACAACTATCACAATCACACCAATTTATAACCTTGTGCTGCTTTTTATTAAAAACCATCCAGATTGATATCTGTTATACTACTTGTACTCTAATTCTATAGATAACCTAGTAGAGTTCTTATACTACTGAGTTGTCCTAAGGAGGGTGTAGTACATATGTTCCTAATCTTTCTATATCCCACACACTTCCAGATTAGGCTACAAATACCTTCTGCAGCAGCTGAAACTACTACAAGCAGTCAGGACGAACTATTAAACTGCACAATTCCAGCATTCAGTGCACTTGCAAGATTTGTTTCGATCCTGATATTCACATCAAGTTGGTCTTTATACCGATCCCTTTCCAATTACCAAACCAGTTAGCCTGGATAGATCATTATATCTAGGCTTTAAGTGCCTTCTGGTTTTACTTTTCTTGGTTTCTAATTCTGTAGCATAGGAGCTTTTCCTCTGGTGCGACTCTATTGGCCAGGTTGGTGGACCTTTCTTGCCCCAGAGTTTTCGTCTGGTTCTTCGATCTCTGGTTTCTGACTTTTCTGCAGTATCGTTAAAGATCTTTACTACCTTCTTATTTAAGTCTTGCCAAACGGATTTCAATTATTCTGGTTTCTTAGATTTGGATCGCCCAAGAGCTTCCATTTTGAGATGGTAGTATCAAGATTACAGGTAATATACCCAATTGATCATTGAATAATTGTTATCAGAACACAGGCCTATTTTTCTAAAAATATCTCTGGTGGGATTTGAACTCTAGACCTGCCGCTTAAGGGGTAACAACTTAACCACTACTCTAAGTTACCACACTCTGATAGTAAATTTTGAAAATAAGTATAATACTATATAAATCTTAATTATATATTAGAATCTAAATGAAGTCTAATAATAAGTAATTTTTTATTAATTAGTGATTCGTTAGTCAATCAGAGAAGATCTGCAAATTTTTATAAGTAAATTTTAATATTGAGCCAAATGTAAAGTACACCAATCTAAAACTTTTTTTTACTAAGTTTCATCAAAATACATCTAATAGTGGTAAGAATATTAAAATTAGCCTAGTGGTTCTTAAAAAATTGATTTTTTTTTAAAAAGTTTTATATGTTGACGAAAAGTTCTTTAAAGATGTTTTAAGAACTACCAAGTCAATTTTAATATTTTTACCACTATTAGATGTATTTAGATAAGCTCTACAATTTTTATTAGAAGTCTAAGAGTAATTTATTTAGTAAAACAAAAGATTAAATTGATATACTTCACATTTAGCTCAATAGTAAAATTTATTTATAAAAATTTGTAAATCTTCTCTGGTTGATTGGTGAATTACCAATTAAGTTAACAACCAAAGTTAATTAATTAAAAGTTATAAAGCTCACTGAAATGTATTTAATAGTAGTTAGATCATTGAAATTGGTCTAATAGATACTGAGATATTACTAAAAACAATTGGATGACTATATAAAATTTTATATAAACAAAATAAAAATTTATATAATTAGCTAATTATTTTTTAGCAATATCTCAATATCTATTAGACCAATTTTAATGATATAATCATCATTAAATTATCTTAATAAGCTTTACAACTTTTAATTAATTAACTTTGATTATTAACTTAATAAAAAAATTACGTATTATTAGACTTTGTTCAGATTCCAGTATATAGTTAATATTATAGAAATTTTGTTTTAAATTTTAATATAGAAATTATACTAATCTTATTCAGATCAGCAATTAAGATATTTAATAATATCCTATTTTTTAATACAGTTTATAATAAATTTATAACTTTCAAGCTTCTAAGAATATATTTATTGAGTATAGTGACTTAGTGTAGTGGTGAAGTTGTTACACCCCCAAGTGGTAGCGATTAGAGTTCGAATCTCACCAATAGTGAAAATTTGAATTCCAAAACATGTTATGGCAGACTATAAGTATAATCAGATGAATTGATATCTGCAATCTGGTCGTATCAGTTGTACTGAGAGGCTGTAGAACATAGTATAACATATGAATTATACGAAACCCAAGTAAAGCAGCTGTGTAAATTCAAAGTCGGTGCACACAGGAGCCCTTTTGACAAGATCTGGATAGAAAGATAGCACAGATCTTCAATGGTACTATGTAAAGAATTATAAACAGAAAACCAGAAAACTGAGCAGGACTGAAATGTTTGGCAAGACACTCCATTAACCTGGTCTCGGAGAGTAACTGGAGGAAAAGAACCTAACCATAAGAATCAAAAGCAGATCACAGCCCTTAAAGACCATTTGGATTAGAAGTTTGAGATGCTGGGTATATGGAGAATAGTCTGTATAGTAGATGCTGAGGTTTGGGTGAACTCTATAAAGGCGGTAGTAGATAATGGTAGTGGCTTCAGCTTGCAAATACTTGTTCTCAGACTTGGTATAAGTTACTGAAAGTCTAGATCAGCCAGATTTGTAGATACAGAAGGCTCTAGCAGGTTTATCTCAAAGATAAAGAGTTCAATAAGAGCTTGCTTTAAAGTCCTAAGTTGGATATCTAAAAACAAGGGGTACTATGTATTCTCATTTAATTAGATGATTAATGTATATAGGCACAAAGAGTTTAAATAAGTAATTTGGTAGGATTATAGGTATAGCAGCTAGTGTAAAACCTTTAGATGTTTACTTAAATAAGCAACCAAAAGTTGCATATATGGCTAGTTGTACTCTCTAAATATATGTATAGTTTGATATACCATACTGTAAAAGTTAACAATAATCGAATAAAAGGAGATGATCAAGAGGTCACCTTAATATTAAAAAAAAAATATATATATATATATTTATAACTTTATAAATAGAATTTTAAAAAATGTGGCAACTTAGTGAAGTGGTTGGGTTGTCACCCCCCAAGTAGCACATTTAGAGTTCAATTCCCACTGACTGTGAAAAAATTGAATTCTTTCATATAATGGCAACTCTTTCATATATTGGGAAGAAGATTCTATAATATCAGTTATACCTTATATAGGAAGAATATCCATTATACTATCAGGTCGATCTAAGGAAGATCTGGGGCATTTGTATAATGTACGAGTTGCACAAAGAGAATACAAAACTGGTAAGGTGGTATAAACTTATAATAAGTTCTTCGGGTCGTGTTAATCTGATGAATGGTGCTATGGGAAGGCCACTTGGCAAGACCTAAGTAGAGAGATAGCACAAGCTTTCAACAGTGCTTATCAGAATAGACTCCACTCGAGGCTGGAAAACTGGACAAGGCAAGAGTATCAGCAAGTTACTCTACCAACCAGACCACTAGGTCAATTAGAAAAAAGACTGGTGTCTAGATTGGTAGTCTGGAGCAGTGTTGGCATATGACTAGGTCATAACAGATCATATTATTAAGTTCAATTAATGAAGTCATATAACTGAGATCATATAACTTTACTAATTGAACTTAGTTATATGATCTGTTATGATCTGGTCATGTGCCAACACTAGTCTGGAGAGATCGGCTAGAGGGTACTAAAAGGGAAGATACTGGGTTGTCTTAAAAGAAGAGTACTGGGGCTTGAGTGAACTTTGTAAGGGCCAGGTAGTTAGACAGTATGGCCTGTCTATAAAGGTTTAAACCTATCTGGCTACCTATCTGCAGTAGATATTGGCGATATGGTCTGTCTGTAAAGATATAGAATCTATCTGGTAATATCTATTCGAAAAAGATTAGGTCATATGTTAAAAGTGAATAACAGATGACTTTAGCAGATAATGCACTCGAGAATGAATCGGTTAAATACCGGTAGTCTTAGAGGTGAACTTGTGACGATCTCAGAACTAGACTGACTAATGTATTACATGTTCTGGGTGAAGTTAGATGGATTGGTATAGGAAACTCAGATTAGAGGGTTTAATTGGATTGCTCAAGTAATAGTGGGTTACAGGTACAACATCTAGTGTAGAACCTAGTAATAGGTAGATACTTAATTAAGCACTCAAAAGCACAGGTATGGCTAGTATATACTCTCGTCAGAATGTACTTGTCTGGGACTCCTTTGAAAAGAGCACCATATGATCCTAGTATCTAATAAAAGCAGTGAGCCAAAGAGGCTAACCTTGACTACAAAAAAAAAAAAAAAAAAATTAGAATTTTAATATTCATTATTGTATTTTAATATTTAATTATACAAATACAAAATCTGAAGACATTTTCATCTTTCATTAATAGCATTTTTTGCAAAAGTCTCTGCTACTTTTTCAGATTTAAACAGATAAATAGTGCTTTGCCTTTTTTGCTTTAGAGTAGATTATAGCTAAGAATAGTATATTTACAAATGTTTTTGCAAAAAATATTACTAATGCTTTTCTTCTTTTAAAATTAATCTATTTATTATTAGAATTCAAAAAAGTCAGATAAGCTTTTTTTGTTTTAGTAAATTTTATATATATACTTGATTATTATTAATATTAATCTATTTGAATTAGAAAATTATATTAATATATATGAGTGTTGATAATATTAAAATAGTTTTAATAAGTATAACACCTTAGTAAAGTTGATAAGTTGTTGTATTTTTAAGTAGCAAGACAAAAGTTTGAATCTTATTGATAATAAAATTTGAATTTTATGAAATGTGTTATAACAGACTATATATAATTTAATAAATTAACAGATTTGTAGCTTTGGTTGTACCAGCTTGTACTGGGAAGCTGTAGAATATTAGTGTAATATATGATTCAATATATAGCAAAACAAGGTTTAAAGCTATTTTGATCAAGGTTAAGATTTTTATCAAATTATATTTCTAAATATATGATTTATTTACAGTAAATTTTTTAGTTTGTATTAGCATAATAAAATTTTATACAATTTTATATACAGTCTGACCTTATTATAGTCACTCTTAATATAGTCACAACCTTGTTATAATCGCACTATTTTTTTGACTAAGCTAATATAAAATATATAAATTTTGACCTTTGTGTAGTCACAATTTTTTATAATCACCAAAATTTTGTTTTCTAACTTGGTGATTATATCGAGGTCAGACTGTATAATATTTTTTTATCTATATATTATATTTAAAATTTTAATCAATTAAATATTAATATCTACAAATAAAAAATTTATCCTGAAGCCTTCTTTTACTATATATTAACTCATATGAGTTATACAAAATCTAAGTGAAGTAGCTGAGTAAATTTAAGAGCTGAAGCATATGAAAGCCTGCTTAGCAAGTTCTAAGTAGAGAGGTAGAGCAGACTTTTGATGGTACTACATAAAAGATTATTAATCAGAGAACTGGAAAACCAGACAAAACTGAGATGTTTGCAAAAGTATTACATCAACCAGGATACTAAGCAACTAGAGAAAGAGATCACTTTTTCAATTTATCTAAATTAAGAGTTTGAAGAAACTGAAAGAATAGTAGATAGTTTATATAGTGGGTGCTGGAGTTTGAGTAAACTCTATAAGGATAAAAGTAAATAACGATAGCAGCTTCAGCTCACAAATACTTGTCTTTGAACTCAGCATAAATTATCGAAGCTTAGATTAGCTAAATTGTGGATATAGAAAGCTTTAGCAATGATATCTCGAGAATAAATTAGTTTTAAGAAAATAGAGAAAGCAGTAACTTCTCAATTAACAAATGTAACAGAAATATACTGATAATACAAGTGGGTTGCATTACAGAAGGTTTAAATAGATAATCTCCTAGTTATAGATATAGCAAATAGTGTAGTCTCTATAGTGTAATACTAATATGCAACTACTTAAATAGGCAACCAAAAGTTGTATATATAGCTAATTATACTTTTTAATATAATAAAGAGCTCTGTTGTAAGCCTTCTCACCTGATATTTGAATAAAAAATCTTAATTCCAAAGAAACTAGTTAACAAAAAAAAAAAGTTTTAATATACTCTGAGTCTATTTTGTCTTAATAAAAGATTGATATTAATAGGAAGTTGATATTAATAAGGTTGATATTAATAGAATTAAGTATATATTTTTTAAAATAAAACTTTGCTAATATTTTTTTGCTAAAAAACTAAACCAATTGTAATCTATATAGCAATATTTTAAAGAACTTAATTTAAGTTCTTGTTTATAAATAAATAAGTTTTTATCATATTGTACTGCTTATAGTTTCTTTATAAAATAATACTTCTGTAATTAAGATTTGAAAACAAATTACAAAAACTTTATTAATTAAATATATATTTTCTTAAAAGCTTAAATTACTTGTTATAAGTATAAAGTATATATATACTTTAAAATTCTTAAATATAAGCTTACTAATATAATATATTCAGAAGGTTTTAAATAAGACCTTAGGTACTATACCATATATATTTAATTTTGTAACTTTGACTTACTAATTTTATTTAGATTCTTAGTATATAAAATTAATAATAAGGGTATAACAACTTAGTGTAATTGGTAAGTTGTCATACTCCTAAGCAGCAATACAAGAGTTTGAATCTCACTGGTGATAAAATTTAAATTTATAAAATGTATTATAGTAAAACTATATAATATATCGATCAGATAAGCATCTGTAACTTTGGTCATATCAGCTTATATTAAGAGGTTGCAGAATATTAGTGTAATACATAAGTTACATAAAACTAAATGAAGCAGCCAAATAAATCTAAGGGATTGGGAATATGGAAGCCTACTTGAGAAGTTCTGAGTAAAGAGGTAGTACAGATCTTTGATAGTATTATCTAAAAGATTATTATTTGAAGAACTGAATACTAGCAATAAACTGAATGAGGACCAAGTGTTTGGCAAGCATTACACCAACCAGGCTACCAGAAAAACTGAAAAAAAAAGAATTATTCAGAATATTAGAGGACACCTACTGCTCTCTCTCAGACCATCTGAATTGGAAGTTTGGAGTACTGTTAGTTGGCATCAAGTATTGTTGATAGTCCGTAAAGTGTATATTGGAGTTTGAGTAAACTTTGCAAGGATACAGAGTAAATAATAGTAGTAGAGATAAAATACTGCAAGTACTTGGCCATAGTTTAGGGTAAGTTACCAAAAATCTAGGTGATATATGTATAGGTATAGACCACTTTAGTAGATTTACTATAAGGATAAAGTATTCTTAAGAGGCCTCAGCAGCAGTTCTTCTTTGGGGAGAATATCTCAATAGCACTACATTGATTAGAGGGTTTAATTGAATAACTCAAGTAATAGTGGGTTATAGATATAATATCTAATGTAGAACCTAATAATAGAAAACTACTTAATTAGACGTTCAAAAAGCACAGATATAACTAGAATATACCTTTGTTAATATAACAAAGTCAGGATGGCTCTGTAGCTATCCTGATATTCATAACCAAAGTTAATAAATATGCTAGACCCCAAAGTGGTTACCTTAACATTAAAAAAAAATAAATAAAAAAAACAAGTATTTGTATTTTCAATTCAGATAAAAACTTATTTGTATTGTTTATTGACTACCTTTCTAAATAAATATTCTACAAATTAGATATAAGAATATTGGTACTATCTATAACTAAAGATACAAGGATGTTAATACTACTCTGTCTTTAAAATATTATTCATATTATTACTATAACTAAAGTTTTCTATAACATTATCATTATATAATGCTACCTACTTTACATTTAGATCTTCTTTTGAGAATTTCTATTTAGTTGCATATTGCATTTAGACTTGACTACAGAGCTTTATATTTAATTTGACCCTTGAAGATTATAGAAACAAATATTAACAATCTAACTTGAACTATTAACCTTATTTGTTAGAGTTTAAGAACTATCAGAGATGATGCTGAAATTGGATAATGTTGAAATTCATGTGATTATATAATGATTTTTCATATAAACAAACCTAAAGTACTTATAGAACCTAGTATTATTAATTAAAAAATTGCACTATTAATATTAGGATTAGAGTTTGAATATAGTGATATATATTTTGACTGTCCAAAGGCTTTTTTAGTACTGTCTAATGTCCAAGTATCCAAGTATCCACAAGTGTCCAAAGTATATCTAAGTTTTAATAATTAATAAATTTGTTTTAAAAATATATAATTATATATTTTTTTAGATGCTAAACATATTTTATTTAGTAGGTGTAGTGACTTAATGAAGTTGGTAAGTTGTTGCACCCAAGTGGTAGACAAGAGTTCAAATCCCACTAGTAATGAAATTCGAATTTAATGAATATGTTACGGCAGACTATGTGTAATCTAATGGATCATTAGATTTATAGCTTGGTCATACCAGCTTGTACTGGAAGAATGTAGAACAATAGTGTGATGCAAGAGTTACACAAAATCCAAGTGAAATGTTTGTGTAAATCTAAGGGCTGAAGCATACAGAATATCACTTAGCAAGTCCCAAGTAGAGAAGTAATACAAATCTTTGACAATATTATGTAAAGGATGATCATCAGTGATTGAACACCATAGTAAACTGGATGAGAACTGGGTGTTTGGCAAAACACCAACCAGGCCACAAGTATATGGGGTGGCCCATATAAATGAGGAAAAAGAATTCAATCGGAATATCAAGGAGATGCCCACTGGTCTCTCCTTAGGCTATCTGGATTGAGAGTTTAGGATACTGTTGGTGAAGGAAAGTTGGTATTAGTCTATAAAGTGTGTGCTAGGGTCTGGGTGAACTTTGCAAGAGCAAGGAGTAGGTAATGATAGCGAAGAGATATCACAAGTACTTGGCCTCAGCCTAGACATAAGTTATCAAAAATCTAAGTAATATATGTATGGACATAGACTGTTTTAGTAGGTTTATCATGAGAATAAATTAGTCTTAAAGGGCCTTAGTAGCAGTTTCTCTTTGGGGAGAATATCTGATAGCGCTAAGTTGATCAGAGGGTTTAATTAGATAACTCAAGTAATAGTAGGTTATAGATACAGTATCTAGTATAATATTTAGTAATAGGGAACTACTTAATTAGATGCTCAAAAGGCATAAGTATAGCTAAAATATACTTTGTTAATATAACAAAGTCAGGGGTGGTCTTGTGGCTGCCCTGGTATTTGCAACCAAAGTTAATAAAATGTGTTAGATCCCCAAGTGGTCACCTTAATATTAAAAAAAATATATATATATTTTATTTAAAAAATAATATAGATTATTTTAATAAAATTTTGAGTAATTTTAATTTATTTAATTGTATAAAATTGTTCAAAGTGTCTAAACTTACTGTCTACACCTGTTCTGTAACAATACTGACTATATTTTAATTGTTCTAGAACTCTAATATATGATTATATGAATTTTAGCATCATCTGATTTTAGTATTATCCTTGACAAGAACTAAACTAATAAGCTACAGAGCTCAAGCTTCTAACTATTATATTTATTAAAATAAATATTTTATTTTAAAAAGGTATAGTGACTTAGAGTAGTAGTTAAGTTGCCATCCTCCAAGTAGCAGATCTAGAGTTTGAATCCTACCAGAGATGATGTTTTTAGAAAAATAGACCTGTGTATCAGTAATAATTATTTAATGATTGGTTGGGTATATTATCTATAATCTTGGTACTATCATCTCGAAATAAAAACTTTTGAACAATCCAAATTTAAGGAACTAGAATAATTAAAACCTATTTGGCAAGACCCGAGCAAGAAGGTAGTGAAGATCTTTAATGATACTGCAGAAAGCTGAAAACCAGAAACCAAAAAAACTAGATGAAAATTCTAGAACAAAAAAGATCTACAAACCTAGCTGCCAAAGTCACACTAGAGAAAAAGGTCTTATACTATGAAATTAGGAACTAAGAAAAATAAAATCAGAAAGTATTTAAAGCCTAGATACAACAACCCATCTGGGCTAACTACTGTAGTTTGGTAGTTTGGAAGTGATTAGTATAAAAACTGGTTCGATTGGAACGAATTTTATAAAGACACCAAATACTGAAATTGTGTAGTTTAATAGTTAACTCTAACTACTAGTGATAGTTTCAGCTGCTGTGAAAAGTATTTGTTGTTTAATCTGAAAATATGTAGAACATAAAAAGATTAAAAGATATGTATTATATCTCCTCTAAGACAATCTGGTAATATAAGAACCTTACTGGGTTATCTATAGAATTAGAATCAAGTAATATAGCATATATCGATCTGAGTAGTCTTCAATTAAAGCAGCACAGAGTTTGGGCCCTATAGCTTAGCGGTTAAGCTGCCAAACCTCCACAGACTAGGTCGACGGTTTAAGTTGAGCTGGAGACAAAATCTTAGGATTTTTAGCTTCTGTAACCCAATAGGGGGCCATAATTGAATGCGGAGCCCTGTGGTTAAGTCCAA
>CAJVPZ010003445.1:0-11006 GCA_910592135.1 Racocetra fulgida | reverse complement strand
CTACCCATAATCCAGTAAACATAATTTACAATTTTCATTAAAGTTTTATAATAAATACAATAAATTAACCAAGTATAACATTAGGTTGAAGATGCTAGGGCACACATGGATTTGTTTATACTATACCGAGATCGTTGGAAAGAAATGGTGCCAGATCATTATCCTAAAATATGGTCAACGCCAACAATGACTCTTTTTAAGCTACGTCCTACTTCGTCACCACGATGCGAATATTTTCCTGAGTATTTATTTCTATTTATTTTTATTTATTTGCATGATTACTGTATATTAAAGTTTAATGTTAATACATACTTTTTTTTATTAGGGATTATGTAGCAATAAATTGCATGTTTATTGTGGCGGGCCCAAATCCGCAAACTGACAGGATTCCTATTCAAGTAACATTAGTGGATTATCATGGCAATATTATTTTAGATGAATATCTTCGTCCAGAAGATCCAGAGTTTGAGATAAAAGATTTTGCGACAAATATTACAGGAATTAAACCAGAAATATTTGCCGCCAAAGGTAAACATCTCAAAAAAAAAAAAAAAAACCAATGTAAAATTAAAAAAAATTGCATTTAATATTATCATATATTCAAATAATTTGATATTCAAATATTCAGCACGTAATTTTACGGAGGTACAGAAATTAATAGCGGACAAGATAGAGAATAAGGTCATTATTGGTTATAGTATAATAGTTGATCTCGCGGTAAATATTTCATAATTTTATTTTGTAATATGTTTAAATGAATTAAATTAATGTCTTACTTATTATTGAATGATTATAAAGAAATTAAAAATATCATATCGAGATGAAATGAAACGAGATATTCGGTTCATACCAATTCTCAATCGTACGGAAAAAGCCCCCAATATAAGACAGTTATCAAACCAAGAACTTAACATGGATACTTATGAAAATGGATTGCCATCTTCGGTAAACTGAATTTTTTAATTTTATTTAAATTTTATATGAACTCTGTTATTTAATTAAAAAATGCTGCTATAATAGTATCTAAGGGCATGGGTATGTATGAAATTGTTTCAAAAATTTGAAGGTTCTGGAGACGACATGATTCCTGAAGTAAAAAATCGAAAAGATAAGAAGAATAAGCAAAAGCAAAGAAACAAAGCAAATAGAAAATTAAGAAAACTAAACTCAATAAGTAGAACAGATATAACGTCTCCAACAAAGACTATTATTTCTCAGTCTGAAACCCAAATTATACTATCTTCTACTAGAACTATTTTAACTCAATTTGTATCTCAAACTAATTCCATTCATATCACATCATCTGTATGTTCTGTACAGAGACACTAAGTGTAACTGGAACTATTTCAGCTGAATTGGAAAGATTTCGTTGCTGTGTTATTTTATAGGCATTGCTAATAGATAATTGTGGCAGTTTATAGTAAAATTTAAGCTTATTTAGCACTCACAGAGATCAGTTCCTGTCAGAATAGTGTTACTATTGTTTTGGGAGAGCGTATAGAACTATCGGCACAATTTAACTCCAATAGTTAACTTATATGTTCTTTGTATAGAACTCAAGGTATTTTATTAATAAATAAATGCGATTATTGTCCGAAGCGTAGTGAGGACTCAATTGTTTATGCAAAGCTTGATGCACGTTCATGCAATGTTTGTCGGATACGACCAATGAAAATCAAGAATTGAGAGTTCCCGTGATGATCTGCAGTCAGTATACCAAATCTCCATGCATGATCTGCAGTCAGTGTAACAAATGATAAGCTAATACGTATAACGATTATTATAATTTCTTTTATAAAAATAATTCATGATTAAGTTCTTATATATAAATAACAAAATTAGCATTAGTTATAATTGTTTTTTTTTGCTTCGGACCTACATCAGATTCTGATTTCCTAGTAGTAATAACTCAAACACGTGAAGTTACGTAATTAATCCGTGATCGGGGCACTTATTATATCTACCGGTAATCAATCAGGTAAATAAATCAAGTTATGTAATCGAAATTAAATAAATCAGTAATATCGATAGTTAATCAGTACAACCGATATTAGAAGTCGATACTTATAAGGTAATCAGGTAATAGAGTAATAGGGTAATAAGGTACTAACAGAAAAATGTATAATACGATCGTGAAGAACCTTCACGGTTAACAATAAATACAACAAAGTGACAATAAACTTATAACAACAACTGAGAAATCAATTCTTAATACTCCTATATTAAAGACAATGAAATCTAAAGCTTTATTGAAAGAGCGAAAAGACACCCTTTTTATACTTTCGAGATACATAAGAATAAGGCTTTTACAATTTATTTCCAGTTCCTTGACTAGAACTGTACATTCGCTAAGTATTTTAATATTTTCATGCTTTCCTTTACTCATTTTCTATCCTACTAACTAAGCTTTTCATTATTCTAGTCACTCCGCCTTACTCTCTTCTAACTTTTCTCTAAGCTTTGACCTACTCTAGTCATTACGCCTTAACAAACAAGTAAGAATCTTAGATATAAAAATAAACAAAAATGACGAATTACTAAATATTATGTCTTTTAACAACCCAAGCCTTAATATCTACTTAGCCCGTTCTCGTTACCACCCGTACAGTACTAGGTCACGATTTTCTAAGAAAATCGTGACAATAGTTAAAATAATCGTGCTTTTCAAATTACTGTGATCGGCAGATGATCGCCAATCACATGAAAATTCCTTAAGGGTAGGGGTATGTCGATCATTTTTCATATGATCTGCATGGTATATTGTAACGAATTAAAATTATCCTTCTTTTTAATTTTATATTATTGTAAATAAATTCTTATTTTCTCGGTAAAATATCCGTGTGAATATTGTTTATTAATAATTCCCCCATCCATTCTGGTAACAATGCCCAATTTTGGCAAATTTATTAATTTTCTTTTAAATATTTCATAACTTATACTAAAATAGTAATTATGGATTGGCTTGGTGGCTTAATCATGTGAATGTTACTCAAGGCACGTAGTCGTGTCAGTTGACATGTAGATATAGCAGTTTAGACTGGTTATAATAATACACTTGTATTATCACAAGAAAATAACCTAGAAATAAATATATAAACATGTCAGTAGCTATGCTGATATGCTAGTAGATATGTAAACGTGGCAATTGACACATCAACACGCCAAAAATTCAAAATTCTTTAAGAACTCCAAGTTCTGAGCGAAGAAAGGCAGAATTTGTTAGTTCTATTTTATGATTAATAAAGAATACCATTTCATTCTTAAATAATTGTTTCATTTTTGCTTTAATAAAAATAAATATTTATCTAAAAATTTCTTTGTGTATTGTCTTCTGAATCTGACTTGAAACTTTAATAAACCTATTCAAGACTCAATTTGATGGACTGAATTGACTTGTATCTTCAGCTTGGATTATTAAGACTCAGGTTTTGAATTGTTTATTGTTATACACATCTATAACTTGCAAGAATTGTAGTAAAAAATGCAATCTACAACTGGTTATTTAACCTCAATAATTTATCACGTGAACTTAAAGTAATCTCTAGTATTACTTGATCATTAATCACTTTTGTCTTACTGTTATCCTTGAGACCAATATTTGAAATTAGTGTTCTCAGAGTTCTCATGAGAACATGAATTTAAGTTTGTAAACAGTAATAATTTTTTACTATTCACTATTAAAAATTTTTTGAGAACAGTAAAATAAAAATAACATTTTCATAAGCAATAATAGATTATATAAGATATAATATAGCTGTCCTCCCATAAAATTACACAGTTGGGTGCATAGTAAATTGTTTATATGATATAATTATAAGGAAGAGACTATATGAAGTGATAACTGTAGAAGTTATATTATTAAGTTGTCTTTTTTTTTTTTAATGAACATAAACTATAGTTTGAGAACACTTATAGCTATTTTTCTGTTCTCATAAGAACAGTTATCGAGTTTAAAATTTTGAACATTGCTTAAGACTATTACCTTAATTAAATATCCTTAAACTATTATCACTGTCCTAAATATTTCCTCCTTGATCACTATTGTTAGCAGCATCTTCTGAAGTTGCATCGCTCCTCATACTCCGATTATTATTAAAGTATCTGTTATCACATTCTATTATCTCTTTTGTTTAGTTAATATAAAAATACCTACTTCAACTTTTTAGTTGTCTTCATCTCAACATAAACCATTGAAGTTAAATTGGCATTTTATCTACATAATTTTATTAAGCTCTTTATAATATCAAAATTTTATATAAATTACACAAAATACGTCATTAACAAAATCTTCAAATAAGAAGTTATATTTTACCAAAATCACTTTATATATAAATCAAAACATCTATTATTGCAGTTTGCAAAATTATGTAAAATCTGATTTTCAATTACTGATTTCTGATTTCTTCAGCATTTTTTTAACTTTTAGACTTGACAAAATTTGTATATTTATTATTTTATAAAAATTTTATTATTTTTTATAGAAATAAAAGTTGCATATTTATCATTTTGTAATATATTTGCAAAAATAGAAGTTGTGTATTAAAATATTAAGTCAAATTTTTATAAATGATAAATGCATAAATTTTGTCTAGTTTAAAAGTCAAAAAAATGTTGAAGAAATCAGAAATCTGTAATCAGAAATTATTATTGCTCAATTATTCACAACTTTATTATGCATACATTATAAGCTGTACATTAGAAAAATATACATATAGGAATATGGTTTGCTTTATAATAGCATGGCATTTTACTAGCATTCCTCTTGATCACAACTTAGCTATATAAATCCTTTATTTTAAAATTACTTAAACATGCCTTCTAAACAACCACCCCTTTAAATATCAAGATAGACTCATAAATTGGCTATCTGTATTATAATTTATGCTTATTTATCAATATAGTTTTAGCTCATTTAGTGATTAAAGAGCATCATTAATCATATACACTTAATATTATAAGCTTATTAATAAGACTATATTACTCACAGCTTCCTCTGTTTCTTCCTCTCTTTATATATAACTCAACTTATATTACCAACTTGCTATGATGCTTGCTTATTAAGTGGTTATTGAGCTGCAAATATAGTCTTTGAGCCATGATTTATTTCATTTTATTTACAAACAGTCAATAGTCACAGAGCTGCTGTAAGTCACAGCTTATTACAATAGTTACAGAGCTGATATTACAGTTATGAGCCAAAACTATTACAATGGTCACAGAGCTCTGTGAGCTATAATTTAATACAATAATTATAGAGCTAATTCAATAGTCTATAAGTCAAAAAATTCTTACTTTCTCTTCACTTTTTCTTGTTTTCTTTTTTCTTTACTCTTTCTTTTACAGATCTGTCTTGTATAATTAAAATTTCAGCTCTATGCTTATAATCTCAGAGCTGGAGGTGAAATGATAAAGCTGGTCTATTAATAAGGTGAAACTAAATAAAAATATCAAATACTAACAAATAATCTCTATTTAAATCTATATTTTTCCTTTTATAGAAATTTTCTATAAATTTAATCTTTCAAAGAATTCTATTATATTATAGGACTTTATATAACTTTCCTGATATATACTTGGTCATGCATTATAATATAATCTCACAATAATGCTGGCCTTATCACTTTGTTGACAAGCCAGCTATTAGTAATTACTTTCTTTTTTTTTTTTTTAAGATGACCTCTTTGCCACACTGCTCTTTATTTGAATATTAGTAGTATTTTTAACTGTCAGAATATTCCGATGACTGTACATATTTGTAGAGTATAACTAGCCATATCTGCATCTTTTGAGCATCTATTTAAGTATCTATCTATTACTAGATTCTACACTAGATGCTGTATCTGCACCTCGACTAAGAAGGTATCCATTTAAACCCTCTACGTCTATATACTAACCCTTTTTTTTCCAAGCGATGATACTTAGTACTACCTTATTTTCACATGCTGGCCTAGAGCTTTAAAGTGGTCTCTACTATTTTAGAGAGTCCTTTGACCTCAAGATAAACCTTCTAGAGCTTTTCATACCCACATTTAGACTAACTAGACTTTAATAACTTATACCTAGTCTAAGAACAAGTACTTGTGAGCTAAAGCTGCTACTATTATCTATTTGGCCCTTATAGAGTTTACTTATACTCAGCTCCAATACTCATCTAATCTGTAACCCTTCTACTATTTTACTAAACTTCCAATTCAGATAGCCTGGTTTGGTCCACAAGTTGTATTACTACTTTCCTACTAGCTTAACCTGGATACTAGCTTGTATCCTTTTTCTCTGGACGATATCGGCAGCCTGGTTGGTATAGTGTATACCAAACACCAAGTCCTTGTTCAAATCTACAGCTTATTAGTCACTTCTTAGACTTTTTAGAACTATTAAAAGTATGTACTACTTCTCTACTCAGGATTTGCTAAGTGGGTTCCTATTCAGAACTAGTCCACCAGATTTACACAGATCACAAGAATTTATTGTGGATTTACACTGCCTTTTATCGGTTTGTATCCCTTTGTATAACTCTTCTATTATACAAATGCCCCATAATCTTCCAAGTCTGTACTACTACCTCTGATAGAACTTGCGAGATAAGCTGTCTGTTAGGCAATCATTACCTCTTGCACCTATTTGGTCTGACTGTTATTATAGGAACTACATCCCAACACCCGAATAGTTACCATTACATAAAAGAATTCAATTTTTCATCATCGATGGGAATTGAACTCTGGATATGCACTTTGAGGGTGATAACTTGACTACTTCACTAAGTCGCCACACTCCTATCCATTAGTAATTACTCTTTTTTATTGATCTTTAAATTTCATATAATTTTGCAAACTAAAATAACTTTTAATACTAAACAAAATTTGCATATTTATTATTTTGTAAAAATTTTATTATTTTTATAGATATAAATGTTGCATATTTATCATTTTGTAATATATTTGCAGAAATAAGAATTATACATTAAATTTTTAATCAAATTTTTATAAATGATAAATACACAAATTTTTCTAATATAAAAGTTAAAAAAATATTAAAGAAATCAGAAATCAGGAATTAGAAATTAGTGATTATTTTTTTATTGCAGTTTGCAAAATTATATGAATTTTGAAAATCATTAAAAATAAGATAGCTGCATAATGCAATTGCACTAAAATTAAAAATGATATAAATTATTTACTCACAACTCTTTGAATAATCTAGGTTTTTATTATATATCTATAGCAGTTTAGTAGATAACAGAAAGTAATTAAAGCCTTAATATTAGTAAGAACTTTAAAACATCAGAACAAGTTGTGACAAAACTAAATTATAGCTTATTTTAACTTTTGTTTTAAATTACAGCATGTTGTAATATGCATATATGCAGATTGTTATAACATATTGCAACTGTGCTATATATTATAACTCAACTTTTATATGCTATAAACTAATATAATTTTACTTAGTAAATAAGTTTTGTATACATAAACTATTATTAAATATATTAATACATTAGATTGCAAAGATATATCCTTTATTTTGTGATATTTTTTATAAACTGCCTCTATTGCTAGATAATTTTGCTAATCTTTTTAATTTTTTATAGTTTGTTGTATGCACAATTACAGTCAAACCTCTTTAAGAACAATTTGTATAACTAGTTTTTTGATAGTTTGTGTTTAGAGAACAATAATAAAAATTGTTTTAATAAAAAGTCTAGTATAGATCTGTGTAAGTATTAAAGGTTATATTTAAAAAAGTAATGCATTTAAGAAGTTGCATTTAGAGAGGTCCAACTGTAAACTAGTTCATGATGCCTATTTTCAAAATAATTACTGAACTTGATTCAGTTAAATCCATCACAATGCTTTATTTTGAATAAATTTAAATAAAAACATTTTTGCCAAACTGATTAGTATAATTATTACTTTATATTAAAGCATTATTTAATGATTAATTAATACAAAAAAGTAGCTTTTTTGCTAAGTTTAGATAATGTGTAGTGCAGCTTTTGATTAATATTGTTAATATGAAACAGTTTATTTTAATTAGTAATATTTTCATAGTTTTGCTAAAAAAGAATTCTTTATTATAAAGTATTATTATATATATACTTATAATCAAAATTAAATTTTGTTAAAATAATTAAATTATGCAACTAATACAAATGTTATATAACTAACTAAAGTTACACATCTAAATATTATTATAACAAAATAAATTATATGGATTTTGTTATAACTGCTGTAAAGTAATTAGAACATTTTTACTGCATCATTAATATAAATACATATTAACAAAATTTTTAATAATAATTTTTTATTTAAACTTTTATAATGCTAATGTTAAATCTAATAAACAAAGCATGATATTTAAATATAATAAACAATCAAACCTCTAAAGTAAACAGATTTCAAGTTGTATATTATACAATTAGTTACTTTTAATACAAACAAATATATATACATGTATAGAACTTTAAATAATAAAGGTTAATACAATACATTTTCTTAACTTTATATTATATTACCTTAATATATTAATATATTCTTTCTCAAACTTTCATTAACACTTTCAAATTTTATAGCATGCTTCTTCTCAATCTTTTATTGAAATACTTCAATAATATAATATTATAGAATAACAAAATTACAACAATGGCAGTAATGTATATATTACAATTACTGTTTTATTAGCAGATAATATATAATAAGTACTATAACTGAATTATACATATTTATATATAAGGGACAACTTTCAGCAGACTTTCTAATTGGCCAAAGTAAAGGTTATAAAAATAAGGTGTAATGATGAATAAGAAATTTGACCAGTTAATAGCAATTGTCATTACAGAAACTAGCATATTTTTTTGATGATTTTATGATAATATATATATATTTTTTTCTCTCTCAATGTCATGAACAGGTGAATTTTTATTAGATATTTAAGTATATATTACTACCACCTACAATTACACCGGCCTATAACCTCATGCTGCTACATTTAAAGACCACCCAGATCAACATGTGCTACACTACTTGTGCCCTAATTCTATAGATAACCTAGTAGGATTCTCATACTTACCAGGTTGCCCTAGAAAGGGTGTAGTATATACTCTCCTAATCTTTCTATGTTCTATACATTTTCAGACTAGACCTTTTCAGTAACTTACGCCAAGTTCGAAAACAAATACTTGCGAGCTGAAGCCACTATAGTTACCTATTACTGCCCTTGTAGAGTTTACCCAAACCCCAGTACCTACTTTACGGACTTTCTCCTATATCTCCAGAAACCCAAACTCCCAATCCTACAGCCCGAAAAGGCGGAACTTTTTTCTGTTTTTCTCATTGGCCCTGTTGGTATAGTGCTTTTGCCAAACATCTCAGTCTCATCCAGTTTTTCAGTATCTGGTTGATCATTCTTTATATAGTAACCGTCAAAGATCTGTGCTACCTCTCCACTCAGGTCTTGCCAAGCAGGCTCCCATACCCTGTAAATTTGCTAGATTTATCTAGTAGCTTCACTTAGGTTTTGTGTAACTCATACATCACACTACATGTTCTACTACTTCTTAGTACAAGCTGGTACAACCACCATTACAAGTTCTACAACCCAATAGAATACAGTCTTCCAAATGCATTTTCTATAATTCGAATTTTCGTCATAGGTGGGATTTGAACTCTAGTTCAGCTGCTTGGGAGTGTGACAACTTGCCAACTTCACTAAGTCACTACACTCTTATTTTATGATAATATTAAAGTTATTAAAATAAGAATTACATAATAAAAAAATTATGTTATTTTAATTTTATGATTTAATATATAAAAATTATAATAAAATTATAGTTTAACTATTATGATAGTTGGCACTTCACACTACTCATTTTATTCAATATTTAAGAAAATTTAGTAAATTTTAAAAAGAATAAATTTATTAATTGTTTTTATTCATATTATTAAACTGAAATTAATAATCTTTAGTGATGGCAAATATTAATAATAAGTTATAAAATTACAGATTTTAGTAAACCTTAAAGCTTCCAAGATATGTACCATTCGAATATTTTGATTAAGTGAACATAAAATAAATTAAAAATTTTTTAGATGTAAATGCAAGTACTATATTATATCATAAGAAATAATCAAGTGCTTAAAATCAAGAGATAGAGAAACATTAATAAAACATATAATTTTTGAAATTGTTATTAAAAAAAATCAATTATGCTAAATATTTCTTTAATATTATAAATCTATCCAAATTATTAAACTACTTGCTGTTAAAGATTGTAAGAAAAATGCTAATCAAAACTAATTGAAATTGTTTATTTATTCTATTTTAAAAAAAAAACAAATACAAATTTTGTTAGTATTTAAAGTAATTTTAACACATTATACAAAACGTATAAAAACAAAAAAAAAATTTATTTTGCTTAAATATGAGGATATAACTTTGCTTGGAATATAATCTAATGGAATATAACCCAGATATGATTGAAATGTTCCTAAATCTGTGCAATCAGATAACATTTGAGTAGCAAAATTTGGTCTATACATATATAGTATAGCCAAATAATCTGGCTAAATTATAAATTTATTTAGCCCAGATATTAGAGTTAGTTTTTTACTTGGACTAAACCTGTTATTTTTCAGTCATAATACTGTTAACATTAGAAAAGAAGTTATTTAAAGTATAACTCTGCAACTACCTGTTCAATTACAATGAAACTACTACCATTCAAATTAGCTCATCGAGACGAACCTAAAGGTGGTGAGATCATCCAATCACAGGGAGCTGAGATATTATCGAAAATGTGATTTGACTAAGTGATTTATATGTAGATCACATGTGTCACAATCTGATTAGCTAATGATTTACAGCCGAAATGTTCTATATGTAGTATATCTATTACATGTTATATTTGTAGTATAGATACTAGATATAGGCTATTACATTTCTAAAAAATTAAAAAGTATAAAAGCAGCAGATGTGGACTTTGAGTTCAACATTGTGTCTTCATACACTTTCAA
>CAJVPZ010003444.1:0-11008 GCA_910592135.1 Racocetra fulgida | reverse complement strand
AGTGCTATCTTTGTTTTCTTTTCTTTTATTTTGTTTTTCTTTTATATGTTTTTTGGTTTTATTTGTTTAGGTGAATCAAATCTGGATGCTGAGATATCACTCTTTTTTTTTTTCTTGTCTTTGTTTTGTATCTGTATTTCATAGAAAAGATAATACTAATAAGTGTGTAGCACTAGCCAATGATCAAAGGATTCATATCTCTAGGAAGTTAGAGGCCTAGAGAGAGACAAACAGCCACTAGGTGATGTCGCATCTGGGCTTTAAGCTGAGTGAGTCACTTGTTGCGATTAAAGAAGGATTAGTTATAGTTAAATTCTTGTAATTTTGCTTGGTTACCATCTTAATAAAACAGTGGCAAGACATATCGAAAAAAAAAATAATAATAATAATTATAATACACTAATAATTAATATTAAATTAATAGGGTTTGAATCCTATAGCTTAGCGGTTAAGCTCTCAACTTTTCACAGACAAGATTGATAGTTCAAGTCAGGCTGAAGACAAATTATTTAATTTGTTTCTATAATCTTAGGTGCTATAATTGAATGTAAAACTCTGTGGCTAAGTTCAAGTGCAAGTATGATTCTGAACAAGGAATTTTCAGAAAGAGTCCCAAATATAAGGAGTAAGCACCATGTATAACTGCAGTGTTACAGAAAACTGTGACTATAAAGATTATGCAAATAAGTTCTTCAAGATAGAGCAATACAATATCCTTATATATCTAGTTTAGGCAATATCAATATCTTTATATCTAACTTGTAGAATACTTGCTTGGAAGAGTAGTCAATAGACTGCACAAATTAATCTTTATCTGGATTGAAGATACAAGTACTTAATTAGGAGAGTGATCATCATTACCAAAATTGAAGTAGTGAAAAAAGTGATAAACATATAGACAGCTATAATAAAGAATTGGCCTTATTAGAAGCAAAAGCACTTCTGGTAGTGCAGAATAGAAATACTATAGAAGGCAAAATTATAAAGGTTGTCTAACATTCTGAATATATGTAAAAGTACTGAATTGGGCTCCAGTTACATCTATATAAAAGTTTATAACAAACAAGTTTAGAATCTACTAACTTCTAGAGTTTGCAATTCAAATGATAGTATAGCATTACTGAAGTTAGTATAACTCTATAGATATAATTAGAATTGTCTTAATTTTGTATAACAACATGCTGTGAGCAATTATAATATGATAATATAGCATCACTAAAGTTAGTATAACTTCTTAAATACAATCAGAATTGTTCTATATACTTGTGAAATAAGTTCTAAACTCCACTATAGCAGGTAGTACTTAAAAGAATAGAAGAATATACTGAGCAACTGTATAATATTAAAATCTAGAATATCTGTAGTTAAGCTGTAGTAGCAGAAACTGGTTTAAGATATAGATTAGTAGTCTTGAACAGAAATGTGAAAAAGAATATCTGTCAATAAAATATCAACTCTGTTATATGGTGAACCTAACTAGGTAACAGTTTCTGGCTTAAGATATAAATTCTTGCAGATTCTAGACCTATATTAGAATTTTCTTAAGAAAATAAATAATATAGCATATCAAACTAGAAGATCATCAAGATCTATAACCTGAATATTACCAATTTGGGAGTTATATAAAAGCAAAAAGGTGAATAATGCAGAGAACATAGTCTAGTTAAATATAGTAGTTTTAGGATACAGAAGTAGCATCAGATATGAGTTTGATCCTTTTTATTGGCAGGCAGTTTAATAGCGATATCTTTTCAAAGTAGAAGATACCTTAACTGCTAGTGTTGTTTTTAGCTATAATGTGCTAGTGATACAATTAGAATATATTTAAACATCCATTAAGACAGCTAAATAAATATCAGATCATTAATTGAGTTAGCATAGCCTAGTAATAAGTTGTAATACAGTTCAAATATTATATATATACTTACAAATTGATCTAATAAAGGCTTTACCAGCTTTTCTAACCAAGTTTAAAAAAAAAATTTTACAAAAATAAATAATTTTAATATTTATTATATATTATAATTATTTCATATTAAATTAATAATTAATTCTAATATTTATTGTTACAGATTAAAATAAAATCTGATTAAACCAAAATTTTTCTGTTTTTTAAGAAAAAATTTTTTGGAGTTCTTTTTAGCATTAAGAGTAGGGTTTAAGATAATGGTAGCAGAAATAAAAAGTTACAAGTACTTGGCCATAGTCTAGGTATAAATTACTAAAAACTTAAATGATATATATGTAAAATATAGATCACTTTAATAGGTTTATTCCAAAGATAAAATGAGTTAGATTTATTAATAAATGAGTATATGTGGTTTTATAGGCTCTAAGGGTAGGCATGAGAGGTTTCTAGTTTCATTTTAATCAGATTTCATTTTAATCTGCAATAGTGATTGATTTAACTTTGTGATAATATTTCTATTCATTATCTGTTTATCTATTTATTTATCAAATATCTAAATCTGAATTTATTCAAATATCTATTTTATATTTAATATCCAAATAATTTTTAGCAAAAGGAATATTTATTTTTGATAAGTTCTGAGATTGATATTACACAAGTATTTATATAGGATATTAGTATAAAACCAAAATTTTTAGATATTAGTAAACTTAAAAAAAGATAAAATATCTGTATAATACTTTACTAATTAAAAACTTTTTAGTGAACATTTTGTTAAGAAAGTTAAGTTAAATTATGTTGAATTATGTAATAAAAGGTAGATCTACTAAGAGTTGAAATACTGTTTACTGTATAGTAAAAGGTAATAAAAAGATATTATATTGCTTAATTCACAAAGTTCAATATTGTTTTTCTTTTTTTTCTTATTTATTATTATTTAAATAATTAATACATTGATTTTAGAGCATTTCTATTTGTACACGGTGTGTATGTACACGGTTAATATAGAGAGCCAATCAGATTGCACGATCAGGTGCAACGTAAAATTATTGCTTTCTCTAAAATATTAACTATATCTCAAAATTTCGCTTATGAAACCACATTTTGGATTCTAACAAAAAAAATTCCTTGCAAAATTTTGGTATAGGCAATAACCTGCCCCAATCCTAAAAGCACCCTTACTCTAACCCGAAATAGTGCTTAATTTTTTGATTTATAAAAGTTGTTTTGATTGGCATGTTATACAGATCTACAAATTAATATCCGTGTTCATACACACCGTATACAATTATAAATTTTACAAATTGTTTTTGAAAGTTATATATTTTTTAGAAAATATTTAATTCAATAAAAGTCATTTTATATATATGATTATATACAGTAGTTTTGTAAAAGTTTAAGAATATTAATAAAAAATATTAACTTTTTATTAAAAACTTTTTAATAAAGTTTCTATACTTGTAAATTGTTATTATAAGCTGAATGAATAGTTTTATTCTTCTAAAACACAACTTATTTTACTTCAAAGTTAAACTATAAGAGAAATAATAATATGTGAATTATATCTGTTAATTGGTTGTATAGTTTAATGATTATCTATCTGTTTATATTAATTTCAACAATATAGTTTTTAATTAGTTGATTGCCGTATAAAAAATCTTATACTTTTTTAAAAAATACAAAAGTCCTTTGCTATAATTATTTGATTACCTGTTGGATTATTCAGATATCCAAACAATTTGTATTATCTGGATAATTAGATACAGATAAACAAATAATGGATTTATTCAGATTGAAACTCTTTTTTAATATATTTTTTGTAACCTTTTCTTAGAACTTTTTGTCGACTTTCCTTAGGACTTTTAGCAATGTTTTTTCTGAAGAATTTTTGTGAACTTTAATTAAAACTTTCAATATTTTTTTTGAAGAATTCTTGTAGACTTCTCTTAGAACTTTTATCAGGTTTTTTGAAGAATTCTTTTCTAGAACTTTCAGTTTTTTTTAAAAAAATTTTTGCAAACTTATCTTAAAACTTTTGGTGTTTTTTAAAGAATTCTTATAGACTTCTCTTAGGACTTTCAGTAAAATTTTTTTTAAAGAATTCTTGTAAACTCCCTTTAAAACTTTTGGCATTTTTTTAAAGAATTCTAGTAGACTTTTCTTAGAACTTTTAGCAGATTATTTGGAAAATTCTTGTAAACTTCACTAGGGCTTTCAGCAGAGGTTTTTTTTAGAAAATTTTTATAAACTTCCTTTAGGACTTTTGGTATTTTTTTAAAAAAATTTTTGTAAACCTTCCTTAGGACTTTTGATGTTTTTTTTAGAAAATGTTTGTAAACTTCCTTAGAACTTTCAGCAGCATTTTTTTTAGAGAATCCTTATAGACTTTTCTTAGAACTTCGATGTTTTTTTTTTGAAAAATTCTTGTAAACTTCTTTTGAAACTTTCTTTAGAGAATTCTTATAAACTTCTCAAAATTTTCAGTGTTTTTATTTGGCAAATTCTTGTGGCTTTCCTTAGAACTTTTATATTTTTTTTTAGAGAATTCTTGTAGACTTTCTTTAGAACTTTTGTCAGGTTCTTTAGAGAATTTTTGTAAACTTTTCTAGGACTTCAGTATTTTTTTTTTAAAAATTCTTGTAAACTTCTTTTAGAACTTTTGGCATTTTTTTTGAAGAATTCTTGTAAACTTCCCTTAGAACTTTTAGCAGTTTTTTTTGAAGAATTTTTGTAAACTTCACTTAGGACTTACAGCATTTTTTTTTAGAGAATTCTTGTGGACTTTCTTTAGAGCTTTTAACAGATTTTTTAGAGAATTCTTGTAAACTTCTCTTAGGACTTTTGGCAGTATTTTTTTTAGAGAATTCTTATGGACTTTCTTTAGAACTTTAGTGTTTTTTTTTTTTGAAGAATTTTTGTAAACTTCCCTTAGAACTTTTAGTATTTTTTTTTTTTTAAATTTTTGTAGACTTCTCTTAAGACTTTTAGTGTTTTTTTTTAGAAAATTCTTGTGAACTTACTTTAGGAGTTTTAGCAGCATTTTTTCTAGAGAATTTTTATAAACTTCCTTTAAAACTCAGTATTTTTTTTTTTTAGAAAATTTTTGTAAACTTCTTTTGAGATTTTCAGTATGTTTTTTTAAAAATTTTTGTAAACTTCTCTAGAACTTTCAGCATTTTTTTTGGTGAATTTTTGTAGACTTTTCTTAAGACTTTTAGTGATTTTTTGAAAAATTTTTGTAGACTTTCTTTAGGACTTTTAGCAGGTTTTTTAGAAAATTCTTGTAAACTTCTTTAGAACTTTTACCAGATTTTTTTTTGAAGAATTCTTGTAAACTTTTTTTAGAACTTTTGATATTTTTTTTGAAGAATTCTTGTGAACTTCTCTTAGGACTTTTGGCAGGTTTTTTAGAAAATTCTTATAGACTTTTCTAGAACTTTCAGCAGATTTTTTTTAAAAAATTCTTGTGAACTTCCTTTAAAACTTTTAGTATTTTTTTTAAAAAAAAATTTTGTAAACCTTACTTAGAACTTTTGATGTTTTTTTTGGAAAATTCTTGTAAACTTCCCTTAGAACTTTTAGTAGCATTTTTTCTAAAGAATTTTTATAGATTTCTTTTAAGACTTTAGTGTTTTTTTTTAGAGAATTCTTGTAGATTTTTTTTGAAACTTTTAGCAAGTTTTTTTGGAGAATTTTTGTAGACTTTTTTAGGATTTATAGCATTTTTTGTTTGGTGAATTATTGTGGACTTCTTTTTGAACTTTTAGCATTTTTTTTGAAGAATTTTTGTAAACTTCCTTTAGAACTTTCAGCAGGTTTTTTGAAGAATTCTTGTGGACTTCTCTAGGACTTTTAGCAAAATTTTTTTAGAGAATTCTTGTAAACTTTTCTTAGAACTTTCAGTATTTTTTTTGAAGAATTCTTGTGAACTTAAAACTTTTAGTAAATATTTAGAGAATTTTTGTAAACTTTCTTAGGACTTAGGACATTTTTTTAGGAGAATTCTTGTAAACTTTCTTTAGAACTTTTGATAGTGTTTTTTCTGAAGAAGTTTTATAAACTTTTTTTAGAACTTTAATATTTTTTTTTTAAAGAATTTTTGCAAACTTTCCTTAGAACTTTTGGCAACATTTTTTTTGGAGAATTCTTATAAACTTTCTTTAGAACTTCAGTATTTTTTTTTTTAGAGAATTCTTGTGAACTTCTCTTAAAACTTTTAATAGGTTTTTTGAAAAATTCTTGTGAACTTCTCTAAAACTTACAGCATTTTTTTTTGGAAAATTTTTGAGAAGTTCTCTTAGAACTTTCAGTATTTTTTTTTGAAGTCTTGTAAACTTTCTTTAGAATTTTAGTAGGTTTTTGGAAGATTCTTATAGATTTTTTTAGAACTTTTGACATTTTTTTTTGGAGAATTTTTGTAGATTTTTTGGGCTTTTTTTTTGAGAATTTCTTGTAGATTTTTTTCTGAATTTCAATGTTTCTAATTATGTTTTTTTTTTTTACTTTAATTTTTTTTTTGCTTTTTTATTATTATTAATTTTTTTTTTTTGTAATTTTTATTAATAAAGTACACCCCAGAGTATAGTTTAAGTAGATTACAAATCATGATTTGCATTTTTGTTGTTATTGCAAATTGATCATGTAATTCTAGTCTTGATTGGAGCTCTATTTTTCATATAACCCAGAAAATCTCACCTACATCCTAATGCTGTTCTATGTGAGAAATGTGGGAGATATATATAGATACTAATAAGAAAGATCAGAATTGCAAAACATCACGGTAAGGATTAAAACAGATAATACCTCATTGGGTAAAGCTTAGATCACAGATAAAGTAGTCTGAATCCTCTTGTATCAAAAGCCACTCAATTGTATTACATTGTATTGTATATCTATAATTAGTAATAATAAAGTTACAGAGGGTACGACCTCGCTTTCAAAACGTAAAAAAAAAAAATAATCATTGACAATTAGGGTAGTGACAGATATTACGTAATATTTTTTTACTATACCCTCTCCCCACGTAAGAGAAATTTGATTGGCTATTATAAATTTATCTATTAACGTAAGATATCAAAAACCCCCCCTCCCCCCTCAGAATATTACGTAATATCTGTCACTACCCTTACATGATTTTAAAATATTTTTATTAAAAGTAAATATTCAAAAAGTATGATTTACAGGTTTTCCCTAACCGTCACTCATATATACTACAAGCTCAAATTACTTAACAACTTCTAATAATATTTGAATACAATTTACTCCTAATTATAGTTGCCGTCCAAATAGTTATAACTATTAGTCCAAACTAGTTATAACTGAAATTTTGTCTCAAATCCCATTTCATGCAGTAAGTTCGGGACAAGTTTCACGGCTTTAACTAGTCCCAAATAATGGTTAATACCTTAGAAAGTCCCAAAGTCCCAAACTAGTTAAGTTTGGACGGCAATTATACTCCTAATCAAGTCTAAAACGCTAATTATATTTAGCTTTTTGTCCCACGTTAAATAGACTTTACTAGATCATTTGGATTTTTTGTTTTCCAAACTATACAATATCCAGTTAACTCATGTTTTTTATATTTCTTACCTAACTACTTGTATTTAAGTCATAGATCGAAAAGGGAGCTGAGAAAATTTTGATCACTACTGAAACTGGGAAAAATATGTAGACTGTGGGAAAGATATGCGCTTCTATCGAGGTGCAATTTAAAGAAAGGAAGACTCTAGAAAGTATAATAAATTTTGATAGGCGAAAAATTATTACGTCGTTGATATACTAAAATGGGTCAAGTACTGCATGGTTCGATGGAAAAATGGGGAAAAAAATCCATACTCAATTCGTACAAAATTTTAATTAGGCATAACCAGGTACAAATATCCTACTTCGTAAAAAAATAGTTCACACTTTGCTATGTAGTTATATATTACAGTTTTGGTCAGATGCGCGTTAAAATAAAAAATTGGGTGCTCTTTCTTTACGTATTTAATAAAAATTGTTGCTTAAATGACAACAAATAAATATAATAAATATTTTAGGACAGGGTGAAACCTGAGTTGATTTAGTGGATACGAAAAGGGTGAAATTTGCGTTTTTTAGGTTACCCAGATCTGCAGTTAATTAGAGTTAGGCGGTGGTGTGCATCAATAACGTAGCCATCTCTGACGCTGGTTTCACCCTGTCGTGATGTTTTTATTTGTATAATGATAAAAAAAAGAAAAATATATATATTTTATGGTATAATTTTTACGATCCCCCATTGTAGGAGAAAATCTGCAAAGCCGAAAATTTTTATTTGCTAATCCGGTTGAGTAGGCCTTCGCATGGTTCACAAAGGTCAAGTTAGGGTATCGAATCCTAGGCCCTAGGGTAAGGGTAAGGACTCAAGACATTAAGCCCTTACACAAACGGGTAGGACTAGGGTAACGCTACTACCCAGCCTTTGTACCCATGGGTGATCCATACTTGATACCTTATACGATATTGACGATCAAATTGCAATAATTTTTTTAACCAATTTATCGTTATAGATTTAAATCGATTTCGTTCTCATTATTCTAGTTAGGGTAGTGCCGTTTATTATTTCAAGGAAGGACTAGCAGTCTATCACGCCTATAACTTATATATAAAATATATATTATGATTTTGACTGCTTGTTTATCACGTAGGTAAAGGGATTTTGTCTTCTAATAAAAGGAAATTACGTAATAAATGGCACACCTTATTAAGAAAGAAAATTAAAGTTGATTATGACGATACACATATCACGTTTGATTTTGTTGTGTGTACAAATATGCAAGCGGAGATAAACCGAAATTTCAGATTACGTAACTGTTCTACTATAAATGCATCAAAAACAACAATATGATGACATTAAGTTTTGTAGACCTCCGTTACGCTCCGGCAATTAAGTGAAGGTGTAAATAAACGGACGAAAACACTAAGCAGTTGATGATATTTTTTAATTTTCTTTTTGACTTTAAAGATGTCTGTAAGACCAGCAAATTTATGATCTATCATTAATAATAATAACATATTGGAGTAAAAAAAAAAAAAAAAAAGAAAAAGAAAAAAAAGCCAAAAACACGACAATTGACGCTCAGTGCAACAAAACTGAATACGTACGTACGTACTATCAATTACAAATTTATGTCGATGTTCCTTATTTGGTAAAATTAACTAAACGCCCAATTCTCCTACGTACGTACATAATATTATGGTTTCAACCTTTTTAAGAGCGTGAGATTTCTCAATCTTCGCAATCCTACAATTTTCAAAAAAAAGAAAAAAATTAAAAAAATGTGTTTAGGGTGGTGTTCAAGCGTTTGGAGTGATTTTAAAGACTTTGTCCACTCAAGGGGAAATGTGGTTGACTTGGGTGTCGGTAAGCTTATAATAACTTTCATAGAATGTCTCTTAATAGTTAATTTGATAATATATGCGTATTTTTTTTGGTTCCTTTGAAAAGGTATAATCATTGGTGCTGCTTTTACTATTGTGATTAACTCCTTTGTTGTAAGTATAGATTAATATATAAGATTATTTTTTTTTTCGCTGAAAGATAGCTGACTTGTTTAAATCTTTAATTTTTATAGACTGATATTATTTCTCCGCCCCTCGGTTTGGTTATTCATGGTATCTAAACCTATCTGCTATTTCATTTCCTTTGTCACGTGACGTAGTGCATAACTAACTTGTTCACGTGAATGTGAATAGGATCGAACCTTGAAAATTATTTCATTATACTCCGGCACGGAAAAACACCAAACGCTACTTATAGTACTCCGGCGGAGGCTCAAGCTGATGGAGCAGTGTTAGTATAAATATATCAGAATTATTATTGAATTAGTTTTTGATAAATTAATTTATTTTTAATGTTATTTTAGGACTGAAAATGTTGGTAAATTTTTGAACAGTGTTATCAACTTTTTACTTATTGCATTTATTTTATTCTGGATAATCTGGGGTACGTTTATTCAATGACCAGGTTACTGTGATAAAAATCATACGGTCAAGGATTGATTTTTTTTTTTTTTTTTTTTAATATGTACGTAGGTTATGATAAATTTAAAAAATTGAGACAAAAAAATGAGGCCGCAACTACTGAATCTTGTCCTTGGTGTTCAGCCAAGATTCCTGTAAATTCCGTTAAATGTCAATTTTGTACTAGTTTTATAAAGGAAAAGATACCTCCCCAATATAAACGAGACGCAAATGATAACACTTTAATTGATTTACAAGAATCCTAAATTACTTTTTGCGCTATTTTAGTGATGTGGTATTGATTATTTCTTATACAAGTTAGTTGTTGAGAATCTTTTATATTAAACAAAAAAATTGTTTGATAAGTACGCAACATGTATTCTATAACCTTGCATTTATTCAATAAATTTTATTTGTACTATATTATCTATATATACGTCGGAATAGACTTAGGTTGATTTCAGATACTAAATCATATATTCAATAAAATTAAGTGGATTTTAATATATGAGACCGCTCATAGCATTGGGCCAATCATGTGATTTTGTGAAAATCACGATTGGAAGGTCTCCGGACTAGTGATGGTACCCGATCAAAAAAATGCCACCCGGATATCCGACGGGTAAACCCGCGGGTTACCCGGGTGATCTACAGATATATCCGGATATAAAATCCTACCCGATGTACCCGGATAAAGTTATTGAAATACTCTTACTTTAGATCGCTTTTCGTTCAAATCGAACTTTTAATCTAGTAAAAACCTTTTTCGGGCCTAAATCCTATAACTTTCAAATAAAATATAGATACGTATTGTTTTGTCTCATTTTGTTGTAACTATATCAAAGAAAAAACATATGGGTTTTATTCCCTCTGCTGTCGAGCATCTCATGCAATATTTACTAGAATCGCTTTCAAATTATCTTTGATTTTTTGTTAGTTTTACCTTGTGACTGTCGTCCAACAGGTCACATTAATTCATAACAAATAACTGTACACGAAAAATTATACGTGTCTTAGAAAATCCCATGACTATCGTCCCGACTGGCCATCTAATCGTATTTTTACTGATTACCTGTTGATCCCGCGACAATTTGAATTAAATGGTTAACTAGAACC